>JAWQFJ010012003.1:5000-10635 GCA_034096865.1 Theodoxus fluviatilis
CGTTGCCTTACTTTCTAGTTTCCCAAACATTGCACGCCGCGTACGATCAATATCAGGCGAGTGCTTTCTTCGAAATCATTGTCCTGAAGAAAAACAAATCAATCCTTAACCAATCTCACGAACATCCCTCCTTTCTTTTCCTTCTCGAGGAGGAAGACGAAAGATTCCAAGACTGTTTTCAGAGCCTGCAACACAAGCAGCAAGCCAGACCCAGCTGGGATAGGGGGACTGGCTCCAAGATTTGGCTTAAACAAACAATGGTGCAATCAGTGGGATGTCATTTTCATGGAGGCTGTCCCAGTGGCATGGCAACGTCTTGTGTCCTGGCAGAGCGTGATGGAGGCTCGAGTCTGTAGGTGGAGGGGAGACCTAGAGGGCAGCAATCTGACCAACTAGGGTCTGCTTCTGCCTAGGCCCCTTTGAATAGTCTGGGACAATGACGTCACTTTTCAAATGCAGAGCCGTCATGCAAACGTCCGCCCAAGATTTGCAGAGACGTCCGTTATGCACCGGCCCAAGGAACCTTTGGTTCAATGTGGAATTCCAAAGGACGAAAAATTGTCGAGATCTGATCTGCATATTTTGTCCACAAAAACGATAGGGAAAATATGGATTGAAGCCGTGGAAATGGAACTGCTCTCTGAAGCGATTTCGTAGTCGGCATTTTCTGTTATCTCCTACAGATTACAAGTCTGATCCCATATTTCACCCATGCTTCTTTTCTACGCAGTTTGTGTTTGTTTTGCCTGTCCATTCCAAAATAAGCTCTCTCCGGGTTTTGGCCGTGGCTAATCATGTCGGTCGTTGTGAAAAGAAATCGGAATCGCAATCCAAATGAAGAAGTTAAGTAGAATAACGACTAAGGTATATTTGGCACGAAAGCATGGGTGCCTGTGGTATGCAGTCCTTATTCTTTGTGACTTGCGTTACTAAGCAGGACTACTTGTAGTCATGTATTGCTCGTTTTTGTACACAAACATTGCATGGCCTGGAACGGAAAGGCATTGTCCGTGGTTTATGGTTCTAAATCCAGTACGCAGACTGATGCACGCAGAACAAGAGGAGTACTTCCAACGGAATCCAAAAGTCAATCCACAAAGGTGAATTTATGTACAAGGCTAAGAAGGGAAGAACAGAGGGCGTTGTCAAGCGATCGATGTGGAGACGGGAGACGGGAAGACCAGGGCAGGGCAAGCCACAGGGTGCAATGAAACATACACGTAGTGCCTGCCTTTTGCTTTTCCCGTAAAGTGTGTGATAAGAAATTGGAGTTGCTATACTACGCGTATTCTGACGTAATGGCTATCACCTTGTAATCTTTCGCGTTCTGTGTTGGATTTCCTCTTTCCTTCGACACACACCACAGCATGGGCAAGCCTAGACGCCTGGCATGCACGGACTGCCAGAAATCCCTCCAGAAATGGTGGCTTGAATCAATGGACCCTACCTCTGGTGCTCCGTGGTCGTGTTTGCTACGTGTGACCAGCACGCGCAGAAATGTTCGTAAGACCAGTCATGGGTACGAAGTCTTTGTGGTTTTTAACTCCTACGAAACTTCGTTATTATAGATTTGTTCAAAACTCTGTCTCTCTGTCTCTCTGTCTCTCTCTCTCTCTGTCTCTCTCTCTGTCTCTCTCTCTGTCTCTTTGTCTCTCTCTCTCTCTCTGTCTCTTTGTCTCTCTCTGTCTCTCTGTCTATCTGTCTCTCTGTCTCTCTCTGTCTCTCTCTGTCTCTGTCTCTCTCTCTCTCTCTCTTTCTCTCTCTCTCACTGCATGCAGGGGACTGAAACAGGGTTGCAATCTGTCACCCCAACTGTTTTTGTATGTAGCAGCTGCTATCACGACTGAAGTAGTAGCTAAAGGGAAACATGGAATACAACTTCTACCAAATGGACCGGAGCTGTACTTGCTGCTGTTCGCCGACGACGTGGCACTTATGTCGGACACTGCCATAGGTCTGCAAAACCAGATTGACATATTGATGTGCTCTGCTGCTATGTATGATCTGACCATCAACGCAACTAAATCGAACGTGGTTGTCTTTCGTTTGGGCGGACCACTAGCTAGCCACGAAAAATGGTTCATTGGACAGCAACAAATCCAAACACACAAGGATTACAAATATCTTGGGGTCATGTTTACCACAAGGCTGTCGTCTAACACGCCACAAAATGATCTGTCAAAGAGAGCTAAAGCAGCAATAGTGCAAATTCATAAATCTATGCGAAGAGTGAGTTGTACATCTGTAAATATTTTCTTGACACTATTTGATGCACAGGTACAAGCAATCTTGATGTACGGGTCTGAAGTATGGGGACTGGATAAATGTGACTGTATAGAGAAAGCTCATTTATTTGCACTGAAGAAATTACTTAATGTGCACCCGAATACTCCCAATGCATTGGTGTACGGTAAACTGGGAAGATTTCCCTAAGATTTCCCTTGCACATCAACACAGCCATCCGTGCGTTGAAATATTGGCTTAGAATTCTAAGAATGCCACTACATCGATACCCTCGAATGGCGTACGATATGATGTTAAACAGGGCACAAAACTTCAATAACTGGGCCAGTAAAGTTAAAAGAATTCTGTCAAAAACTGGTTTCGACCACATTTGGGCAGAACAGTCAGTAACGGACGAAAGGTTGTTCTTATGTACATTTAAACAAAGACTGATAGAAGGTTTTGAACGAGAGTGGTGTGAGAAAATGATCAGCAATCGATACAACATTTACCGAACTATAAAACCCGGTATATGCATGGAACCATATTTGCATTTCATAGACAGACAAATTTTCCGAGATGCCCTCACGAAATTTAGATTAGGGATTAGTGAAATAAATGCTCACAAGTACAGATATGCTGCAGATGTGGATCTTACGTGCCCGGTTTGCACTGAAGAGGAGGAGGATGATATTCACCTGTTACTTCAATGCCCTGTATATGAGGACCTAAGAAGTAGATACCTGAAACTTGATCAAGTTAGACGAAACGAGGATACCTTTGTCCGGTTGTTGAGCTCCACTGAAGAACAAATAATCAGAAAGGTTGCTTTGTACATCTTCTTAGCTCTGAAACGTCGTGATATAGCGACACGACACACCATTCCTGACTAGAAATTGTTACATTACCCCTTTGCAATGGGCTGGAGGCCTAGCAAATAAACTATTCGTTCGTTCGTTCGTTCTCACTGCATGCAATGATTACGAAGTCTGTCTATGGTGGTGGAAGAGAAAAATTCTATGTAGCATTCATTGATTATGAAAAAGCGCTTGACTAAGTGAACCGCCCATGTCTCTGAATTGTTCTTGTGCAAAACTAGGTATCTCAACGAAACTCATTAAAATGTTCAAATCAATGTACAGCAAAGTGCAAGCATGCATTAGATGGAATAGTTGTAGATCAGATTTCTTTGATTGTCCTGTCGGAACAAAACAAGGCGCCTTAGAGAGCCCGATATTATTTTCCCTACTTAATACCTTTGTTGTACAATATGTTTGAGAACTCGGTAGACACGGAGTCCAGATGCATTGTGGAATGGCGGAAATATTTTTTCTTCACTACGCAGATGACATTGCGTTGCTTTCTACCTCCCCCATAGGTCTACAGACCCAGATAAACAACCTTGCTTATATGTCCAGCCAAGTAGGTATTAGAATTAATTTCAACAAGACAAAAGTCATGGTTTTCAGACGAGGCAGTTGCCTTGCACACCGAGAAAAGTGGTTCCTTAACGGAGTGCAGCAGGAAGTGGTGAACTCCTTTGAATACCTCGGGTATATTTTTACCACAAAACTATCAGATAGTATAGCACTGGATAGCGTAACCACAAAGGCAAAACAAAAAACTATTTCACTTCTAAAGATGATGTGGACATTGCATTGCCGAAAACCTAGCTTATTTTTCAAATTATTCGATGCACACATACTACCTTCACTGCTGTAGACATCAGAGCTATGGGGTTTAAAGGAGAAACATAATGTTGAGAAAGCACATCTCTTTGCCTGTAAACGTTTCTAAAGTGCCAGCACCGGGACTCCAAATATTCTAATCTAATCTGCCAATGAGATCTCATGTCAACAAAGTCTGTCAGTTAGCATATTATGAGCTAAGGAAAATTAGTACCATTCGTCATTATCTTTCTCAGCAGGCCTCCAAAACGCTCATCACATCACTTGTTCTGTCTCGTCTCGACTATGGAAACTCTCTTCTCGCTGGCATCCCCGACACTCTGCTTAACAAACTCCAGAAAGTTCAGAATTGTGCTGCTAGGGTAGTTTTTCTATGCCCCAAGCGTACCCATGTCTCATCACTCCTATATATACACTTTACTGGCTCCCCATCTCTCAGAGGATAGATTATAAACTTGCTACTTTGTGCTTCAAAGCCATCGACAACACCGCACCACAAGCTCTTACAGAAATTCTTGCAGTCTACACGCCCTCCAGATCTCTATGCTCAGTTGCTGACTCTAGAATGCTTAAGGTCCCCCGCCGTAATAAGAAAACTCGAGGACAGCGTGCCTCCTCCTATATTGGACCTGTAACCTGGAATAGTCTCCCTAGCTCTCTCAGTCCGTCATTCTGACACTCTGCCCCAGTTCAAAAGTGCTCTAAAGACCCACCTCTTCCGATCCGCCTTTCCCGCTGAGCTGCTTCGCCTTACTTGACCTGGCCTGCAAGTGCTGTGTATATTGTATAGTTTGTTCTATTTGTTCTATTGGATCTTAGTTTTTTGTTTTGTTTATGTGTGTGTAGTGTGTGAGGTTTTGTAGGAATGTGGTGTTGAGTGGTTGTATGAGTGTTGATTCTTTGGATTGTAAACGCCATGAGCTTGCCTGTCAAGGGGAGGTATGTGCGTATGAATAAACTATTATTATTATTATTATTATTATTATTATTATTATTATTATTATTATTATTATTATTATTATTATTATTATTATTATTATTATAAACGAGAAGATTTCCAATAATGATAATCGCACTATAAGGACCGTGAAATATTGGTTCAAACTCCAAAAGATGACTGAAGACAGATTACCTAGACAATCACTACGCATGCTAGAAGGTACAGCAATACTAGACAAAATAAACTGGTTGAAATCTACCAGAGACAGTCTGTGTAAATCAGGGTTTGCCTTTGTTTGGCTTAATAGAGGAATAGATTGTGAAAGAAGCTTCCTCAGAAAGATGAAAATAAGACTACAAGATTGCTCTAGACAAGATTGGCGCAGCAAAATAACTTGAGCGCTACCTACTGTACAGTACACATAAAGAGTCATTTGAATGTGAAAAATACCTTAACAATATAGAGATAGGAAAATTCAGAGTTGCTTTAACATACCTTAGACTAGGAATAAGTGATCTACGTACACATGTGTTCAGACGAGATGATATGCATTGTCCATTTTGTACAGATCTTATTGAAGATGAATATCATTTCCTGTTAGAATGTCAAACCTATAATGATCTTAGAGAAAGAAACATTCAAAGGTACATACCCTATCTAGAAAATATGAGTTTCACTTTTCTTTTCGACGGAAAGGATGTATTAAAACAAAACACGTTGCCATGTTAACACACTATGCCCTTAAACGCCGCCGAGATCAACTTGCAAACAATGGTGAAACTGT
>JAWQFJ010012004.1:0-5000 GCA_034096865.1 Theodoxus fluviatilis
GCAGTGTTACATCTTAAATTGACTTGCCGTGGGAAGTTGTGACCCAAACTACGCACCCATGGACGAGACAGTGTTGCACCCCTTGATAGCCACAAGTGCCTGAGTGTCTAGGAAATGATATTTCAAATTGTATAGGTTTTTAATTTATGTATTTCACTGTTTCTTCTTTTGCTGGAAAATATTCTGGCTGAACTGTGCTAACTTTCTTTGACCATGGGTGATTCACTGGAGAGTTATCGTCAACGCATTGGCGCACACTTTGCCCGTGCAAA
Organism: Theodoxus fluviatilis; assembly: GCA_034096865.1. Taxonomy (NCBI): domain Eukaryota; kingdom Metazoa; phylum Mollusca; class Gastropoda; order Cycloneritida; family Neritidae; genus Theodoxus; species Theodoxus fluviatilis. The sequence goes on from JAWQFJ010012004.1 coordinate 273, forward strand.
TGGCCGTGGCATGAAATGGGGTTCCCCGCTTGCTCGTAGACCACGTGATCTTCATGCTTCCTGCAACGCTGATCTGGATCTGGAGAGGCAGGCCGTACACGGCTTGCAGGGTGATGTGTGCTCAGTAGCACGGCGGCTTTGTAGCATGGAAAATCGTGTCCCGTGGAAAATCGTGACCGGAAGTCATCGCAGAGTTATCTGCTCGGGACGTGCTGAAAATTCAACTCTAAAAAAGAGACGGCACCCGCCACTCCGCCTGACTGATTTGGCACGCCCGGGGAGTTATGCTAAGATCCGACCGTGTAAATATATCTGCGTTTTGTGACAAACGTATTTCTCGGCGGTACTGTACTCCATGCATCTTAACGGTGCGCGTGATTCGGGTGTAATCTTAAGCTAAACGACGTTTATTGGCGCTGCTGAAATGGTCGAAGTCGGAAACATTCGGAACGTCGTTTAGCTTAAGATTACACCCGAATCACGCGCACCGTTAAGGTGCATGGAGTACAGTACCGCCGAGCAAGACGTTTGTCACAAAACGCAGATATATTAACGCGGCCGGATCTTAGCATAACTCCCCGGGCGTGCCAAGTCAGTCAACTGTCGCGTTTTATAAAACCAGACTACAAATAGACTACAGGGAGGTGACTCCCATATTATTTCCGGCAGGGGAGACGGCTTTACACGGGGAAAAACGTTTTTGAACGCTACATCATGTGTTAAACTACACAAATGCACCAAAACCTAGTAAAGCAACTAATGCGTCGTTTGTCGGAATATATTCCATGCGAAGAACAGGTGCAGGAGCGGTAAATCGCATAAAGAGAGAGCCGAGCAGATAACTCTGCGATGACTTCCGGTCACGATTTTCCACGGGACACGATTTTCTTCGCTACAGGCTTGGACTCTCAAGGGGTAGGGCGCGCGCAGGTTTGCTTCTGACCGTCTTATGCGCTGCACTTTGGATTATGTGCACCTGCAAAACTGCTTGCCCGGCAACGACGCTGCATGATCTTTCTGGACTAATTTTGCTTGGGGGAAATGTAGAGAGAAAAAAAACGTGCCCCCTGGACCAGTTGGTGAATACATTGTCGTCTACCCAACGGAAAATGGACCACGGCTACCTCGGGAAGATTATATTCCGCCAAGTCAAACGGCACAAGGTGCACGTGAAAACGTCAACTTTGGGACAGCAAATGTCAATCATATGCCTCTTCATTCAGGCATTGAAGCAGAGCTACGCAATCTTTATGCTCAGCAGGAGAAATTGAACCATGCTCTACAAGAAACTCAAGAGCGGTGCCGCTTCCATCTATACCAATGGAACTCTGCACTCCAAGCACAGATTGACGGCATGAAATACCACGTCAACAACATATTTGCAGAAATGCAGAATAAGGTGATCAGCCAAGAAGAACAAATAGAAAACCTAGAAATATCTGTGAGGCAGAACAGTATTAGACTATTTGGACTCCCGGAGAGTCCCCGTGAGTCATACTGGGACTGCCTGCAGTTAGTCCTGAAAACTTTCCACGACGCTCTCCCTGACTTTTCATGGACCGAGAGAGATGTTGGAAGAGTTCAGCGCTTGGGATCTCTCACCGACAAAGAACAGCAAAACAACCCCCGTTCCGTCCTCGTAGAACTGACATCCTGGACAGACAAGATGAAACTACTAAAGCTGGGCCATCATCATTTCCGGAGACATGATGTCCGAGTCTCTGGTGTACTGACCACGAGACAAACCACAACCCTGCAAGAGCTCCAGAGACAGGGACACAATGCATACTACAAGAACAACCAGAAGTATGTCAGGGATGAGACCCGGGCTAGACATGCACCAAAGCGAGGCCTTACCCAACACGGAACTCCCGCAAATGATGTGGGTTTCGGACCTGAACATAAAGGACAGCGCCGCTATCAAAGGCTCCAACACCCACCTCGACAAAGGTAGGAAATGAGGGGTGGGGTCGTAGGCCTTGGGAAGTGAGGGTCTGGGTCGTGGGGGTGCGAAGTGAAGGTCGGGGTCGTGAGGGTGCGAAGTGAGGGTCGGGGTCGTGGGGGTGCGAAGTGAGGGTCGGGGTCGTGAGGGTGAGAAGTGAGGGTCCGGGTCGTGGGGGTGCGAAGTGAGGGTCGGGGTCGTGAGGGTGCGAAGTGAGGGTCGGGGTCGTGGGGGTGCGAAGTGAGGGTCGGGGTCGTGAGGGTGCGAAGTGAGGGTCGGGGTCGTGGGGGTGCGAAGTGAGGGTCGGGGTCGTGAGGGTGCGAAGTGAGGGTCGGGGTCGTGGGGGTGCGAAGTGAGGGTCGGGGTCGTGGGGGTGCGAAGTGAGGGTCTGGGTCGTGAAAGTGCGAAGTGAGGGTCGGGGTCGTGAGGGTGCGAAGTGAGGGTCGGGGTCGTGAGGGTGCGAAGAGGGTCGGGGTCGTGAGGGTGCGAAGTGAGGGTCTGGGTCGTGGGAGTGCGAAGTGAGGGTCGGGGTCGTGGGGGTGCGAAATGAGGGGTGGGGTCTGAATAGAAAGACGTCACTGACACCCTACCTTTGACTGATGCGGAGGGTGGCAGGGCATTCATTAGTCCCGAGTGTTGAGGTGCACAGAATTAACATTTAATTTTTAACCATAAAATGAAAACATCTCTGTAGATTTAGTTCTAAGTATCAGTGCATTGTCTCTTCAGTTGGAGTCCTAAGTAAGAAAAGCTCAGGTCTCTGCAACTTACCGAATGTCCTTTGTTTGGCATTTTATATAACAAAATAATATAAACAAACAAGGAATAATTGTTCCGTAGACTTTAATTAAGAAATGGACGGCACAAGTTTATTTTGACCGCTACAACACTAGTTCATTTTCTGTCTAAAGTGATAATACATGTATATGACGACCAACGTGCATTGTGCGGGGATGACCGTGGCGTTGAAACGTTCGACCCCTGGTGTTCACTCAGAATCTCGAACTGATGCAAGCCTGGCCTTATTCTAAAACAACGAGAAATCATTAGTGAACAGTAGGATTAAAGGCTCGAGTTGGAGTGGGGATGAAGTCGGAGTGGGACAGTGGTGTGGGAGTTGGGTGGGAGGTGTGGGTGAGGCGATGAAAGGGATGGTGCAGTGTGGGTGAGGCGATGAAAGGAATGGTGGAGTGGGGGTGAGGCGATGAAAGGGATGGTGGAGTGTGGATGAGGCGATGAAAGGGATGGTGGAGTGTGGATGAGGCGATGAAAGGGATGGTGGAGTGTGGGTGGGGCGATGAAAGGAATGGTGGAGTGGGGGTGGGGCGATGAAAGGGATGGTGGAGTGTGGATGAGGCGATGAAAGGGATGGTGGAGTGGGGGTGGGGCGATGAAAGGGATGGTGGAGTGGGGGTGGGGCGATGAAAGGGATGGTGGAGTGGGGGTGGGGCGATGTGTTGCGTGTGCGGAGTGGGCGGGCTGGGTGAGAGGAATTATCAACAGATGCTTCACTTGATACGTGGAAACATTACTAGAAATAAAAATCCCAAATGAGCCTCGTCCATTCCGTTGATTGCATCTAAGCCTTCTTCCATTGCTGACAAACCTTCAAGGTGCTGACCACCATAACGGTATGACCTACTCTGCACGCTGATGCCTTGCCCCAATGTTTACACGCAGCAATGATCTATCGGATATCATCGGTACCATCCGTCAATCAGACAACTCACGAAGTTTCTTAGACATCGTGACCCCATCTAACAAATATGCAGGCAGACGAGGAAAAAGACAGACGCACAGACAGACAGACACACGTTGAAACACACACACACACACACACACACACACACAACACACACACACACACACACACACACACACACACACACACACACACACACACACACAGAGGCACACACGCATGGACACACACGCACACACACACACACACACGCACACATGCACACACGCGCACGCACACACACACACACACACACACACACACACACACGCGCGCGCGCGCACTCGCATACGCATGTACACTGGAAGAGGGGCATGGACAGTTTTGTAGCGAATGTAATGCTACAATTTCACTTTCAGGCGATGCAGCACTGTCGCCACACGGCGGGGAGACAGGCACCTTGGATGCAGTGCAGGCTGCCCCAGCAGGGACTGCGCTACTTCCCCTCCTCTCCTGTGACTTCGAGCACGGCATGTGTGGCTTCTCCGCCAAGGGCGATCTGACCTGGCAAACAATCAACCACTTGTACGGAACCGTTCTTGGAGGCATTCCAAGTGACCACACGACTGGAAATGGTACGGCGTATCGTCACTCGTTTGTACACTGTGATACTGGCGATGGTGGTAGGATTGGTGGTGGAAGTGATGGAGGTAGGAGTGGTAGTGGTGGTGATGGTGGTGGTTGTGGTGGTGGTGATGGTGGTGGTGATGTTGGTGGTGGTGGTGGGGGTGGTTGTGTGGTGATGTTGGTGGTGGTGATGGTGGTAGGGGTGGTGGTGGTGAAGGTGGTGGTGGTGGTGGTGATGGTGGAAGGGGTGGTGGTGATGGTGACGGTGGTGAGGGAGCTGGTGGTGATAGTAATGGTAAGGGTGGTGGGGATGGTGGTAAGGGTGGTGTGATGATGGTGGTGGTGGTGATAGTAGGGGTGATGATGGTGGTGGTAGTGGTGGTGGTGTAGGGGTGGTGATGGTGGTGGTGGTAATGGTGGTGGTGGTGATGGTGGTAGGGATGGTGGTGGTGGCGGTGGTGGTGGTGGTGGTGGTAGG
>JAWQFJ010012004.1:7500-56041 GCA_034096865.1 Theodoxus fluviatilis
ATTGCGCTTACTCTTGATAGTTTCATTGATTCCGTGAATAATGGCCATACATAGTCTGCAATGGCTGATAGGTCGTAAAACTCCATCCGTCCACTCATTCGTCGTCGTCGCCGTCATCTCTCATGTGGGTGCGTATATACTTAGGCAGGAGTGCAGACTGCTTAAATTCGGCAGCAATGAAACGCGCCTATTGTATGTCTAAAAGCTATTCATTGAGACAAATCCATTTCCTGATTTGTCGTTAAGTAATAGGCTGGATCGCCTCAACAATAAGGATTTCATTCGTTTTTGTTTTTTCGTTTGTTTTGTTTGTTCATCTGTTCGTCCGTCTGTCTGTCCGTCCGCCCATCCGTTCATTCATTCCTTCTCCGTTTGTTCATTTTGCTCATCTGAAACATATCTACTCCTCTTTCCGTTAACATAGCCTGTCGCACCCGTCTCTCTCTCTCTCTCTCTCTCTCTCTCTCTCTCTCTCTCTCTCTCTCTCTCTCTCTCTCCCTCCCTCTCTCTCTTTCTCTTTCTTTCTCTCTCTTTATCTTTCTCTCTCTCTCTCTCTCTCTCTCTCTCTCTCTTCATCGCCTTGACAGGAAATAATTGCCCTCCCCCAGATGAAGAAATAGAAGATAAATCTAGCTAGAATGCAGAGGAGGATTGGCTGGGTGAAGCAATAACTGAATTGCGGAAGCAAAGCAGAGAAGAGACAGCATCAGACAACAGGGGGCTCCTTGATACCATGTCCCCCCACCCTGAAGCTATATCACCACGTTGGCAAGCAACAACCCCCACCCACCGAGACGACCAGCCAACTATTTCTACCGTAGACTCACTGGAGTTGACGCCACTGCTCCCCGCCCAAGAAGCACGTGCTAACCGAGGCGATTCAAACTCTCATGCAAAAACCCCAAAAAGCATCTAGCGCACGAGGAAGGCAAGACACCAACCAGCTAAGTCACAAAGCTCAGTGCTCGAATGGATTTTAAAAGAACAAGAGGCCACGACAACGAGATAGAGAGGGAAACAAGCTGCGGAAGTACGTGTGGACTCGAGTGAACAGGGAGTGACAGATACAGGTACTGAAGACACACAGGACTCAAACGGGAGACGTGATGTAGATAGGAGGCTTGGGGTTTCTCCTTGTGATGCAAGACTGCCACGGAGATCAGCGGGTGCGTGGCAGGGTAGGCTGAGACAGGCTGCAGAGGCAAGGGAGGACAACTCCACACAGGATTACAACTCATATTCGACCTGACGGTCCAGCCGACGACCCGTCACATATACGTCTGACTTTTCTAAGCGAGAAGATGGACTGAGAGCCTTTTATTCTTTGAATATGGGACTGGTACCGCCACGTCTAAAGCCAGTGTGCTGGAATATTGAAGGACTTACTTCCAGGCCTGGCGAACCAGGTTTTTGGACCTATATAACGTGTTTTGAATATGTTGTCTTTTAGAAACATTTCTCCAGACTTTGATTTTAGTTCACTTTACGTTGATAACTTAGTAGTTCATGCACCGGCAGTTAAGATTTCACAATTTGGTCGCAGATCGGGGGGAGCAGTAATATTTGTCAAAAAATCTCTCGCCCACCAGGTGCTTGAAGTCAAATGTGCACACGACGGCATGTTGATTTTTAAAATACCTAAATATTTTACGACCGATGTTTTGATAATTTGCATGTACTGCCCACTGATAGACTCCCCTTACTACATTGACAAAGAGATCAGATGCAATATTTTACTTTTGGAGGAGGAGCTGCTCAGATTGCAAGAGGAATACCCTAGCGCATATATGCTGATTTGTGGTGACTTTAATGCCAGGACATACAGATGGAATATTCATAGTGACACAAGACCCCAATGATAGTTTCGAAGGGGATTTTGAGAATTGTCACTGCCCTGAAAACGCAGCCCACCGTCGCTCTGAAGATCGCGGTCTGAATTCCTTTCGAAGAATTTCAATCAACTTGTGTAAAATACACCATTTATACATTCTGAACGGGAGTACAGAGGGTGACAGAGTGGGCAGCATGACATATCTCTCTCAGCACGGCGAGAGTGTGATTGACTACGGACTACTCTACAACCACCACTCGGGCTTAGATGTCAGTTTTAAAGTGGGAGAGAGCATCCTGTGCAGTCACATGCCACTAGAATTTTGTTTTGGCACGGGCACTGTTACATGTTTAAGAGTACCCTCTACCAGGAAAACTTTAACTAAATTTATCTGGGATGAGGAGAAAGCTAACGAGGTCAAGCAAAATCTGGAGACACCCGAGTTCAGGATTTGCCTTGATCAACCCTTCAGATGTTGAACAGTGACATAAACATGGCTGTTGATTGTTTGTCCAAGCACTCTTTTCAAGCGCAATATCTATGCAACGTACTTTTAAATTGAATTCACAGAGGGTAAGGGGTAATTTCAAATGGTTTGACATAGAATGTCAGTGTGCCAAACGCATGGCGCGACAAACACTTTATCAAGCTAAGAAAAGCGGTCTAACAGGGCGCAGTATGTCGAGATGAGAAATAAATATTAAAAACTCATCAGGGAAAAGAAAGGAAACTATAATCAAACAACGTGCCAAACAATAATTAATAATGTAAAGAATGCGACTGTTTTCTGGCCTATGGTGCGGAAAGCCACGAAGAGAAGATCCCCAGACATTATAATAGACGTGAAAGATTGGGGAAAATTACTTCCAAAGTCTGGTCAACAAAGATGAACTCTGCACGCATGTCATGTGTACCCCACTCCGTGTTAAAGACGAAAAACTCCACGCACCGATTAGAGAAGAGGAGGTTAGGCTTGCAGTAATTAGGTTAAGACACAGGAAGGCTGCGGGAGTTGATGATATACCTGGAGATTTTCTAAAGTGTGCAAGTGGCTATGTAACTCCTTTCCTTGTGACGCTTTTCAATCTTCTTTACGAAAAGCAATACTTCCCTCAGAGTTGGTCTAAGTCTGTCATTATTCCTATCCACAAAAGTGGTGAAATGTCATGTCTAAAGAACTATAGAGGTATATCATTGCTGAGTTGCGTCAGCAAAATCTTTATGTCCATTTTAACTAATCGTCTCCGAACCTGGGCAGAAGAGGGCCACAAGTTCTCCGCTGAGCAGGCAGGTTTTCGAGCTGATTACTCAACTATCGATCACGTGTTCACTCTATTTTCTGTGGGACTCAAGCACGTCTATGGCAGTGGCCGTGGGAAACTCTGTTACCTTTGTCGACTACCAAAAGGCCTTCGACTCTGTTGACAGGTCAAGTCTCTGGGCAGTGTTGACAGAGGCGGGGTTATCAACCAAGTTTCTTCGAATGTTACAAAGTGTATATTCACATGTACAAGCAAGTGTAAGGTGGAACGGTGCCACTTACGATTTTTTACTGCTCGGTTCGCGTGAGACAGGGGGCACTCGAGTCTCCCGTAATTTTTTGCCTCTTTATTGACCATGTCGTAAGATATATCCATAGGCATGGGCGACATGGTGTCCAGCTACTACCTGGATCGGAAGAGGTCTTTTCCTTGATTTTTGCGGATGACGCAGCGCTGCTTTCCACCACGCCCGTTGGCTTACAGCGCCAAATTGACAACCTCTACCGTGCCTCTGAAAGACTTGGTCTCTCATAAATGCAGATAAAACAAAAGTCATGGTCTTTCGAAGAGGAAGCTTTCCTGGTCGAGGGGAAAGATGGTCCCTGGGAGGCACTGACTTGGAAGTCGTCAACCAGTATCGATCTGGGTTTCTTACTTACGACTAAACTATCAATAACATCTGCCCTTGATAGTCTGTGTGTATAAGCTAAGAAGAAAACTGTACAGTTGCTGAAGACGATGTGGAATCTTCACACGATAAATACATCAGTCTTTTTTCGAATGTATGATGCCCAAGTACAGCCCTCCATACTATATGGATCTGAATTGTGGGGACTAGAGAAAAGAGAATGTATCGAAAAAGCACACATGTTCGCATGTAAGCGGTTTTTAAACGTGAGCACAAACTCTTCTAATGCTATGAGTCATAGTGAACTAGGAAGGTATCCTATGTACATAAATACCATAATACGAGCAGTAAAATACTGGCTACGGCTCTGTAAAATGCCGGTCAACAGATTGCAGAAACAGGCCTATCTAATGATGGTGAAAGAAAGTCCAGCAGTAAAACTGAATTGGGTTAGGGCAATTGAGCAATGTCTGGCAAGACATGGGTTTGCGTATTTTTGGACAAACGGTGGAACGACAAATGAAAAAAGATTCATTCACTTGTTTAGGCAAAGACTTCATGATTGTTACAAGCAGGAATGGAACACGAAGATCGGTGAGAGTAATAGTTTGTATTCTATAGATCATTTAAAAGAAAACTAGAATGTGCAAATTATCTGACTTGCATTAATATCAAAAAGTTTAGGGATGCATTTGTTCGTTTTCGCCTAAGAAACAATTCTCTCAAAGCAAACCTATGAAGTACCAAGGAAAACCTCAACACAAAATGTTCATTCTGTGACAGAACTGAGGATGAATGTCACTTTTTACTTCAGTGTAAAGTATATGACGAATTAAGACAGAAGTACATTTCTAAGCACTTACAGGGACCTAAGCATACTGAAACTGCGTATTTAATGAATGGACGCGACACAAGGAAAACGCGTGATGTCGCAATGTATATTTTTATGCTTACAAATTGCGTTGGGAGAAATTATAAAACTGGACAGACAGTCTAAGCGTTGAAAGCAGCTGAGGTTCTTATGGCCACTCGCACACATTAGTATTAATGTGTTTTTAAGTAACAATGTATCACAATGGGATGCATTAATTCTATAGTGTGCATATCATTGTTATCGGTCGGAAATGGAGTTGCTTTAAGAAATAGTGTAACATATTGCGATGAACTTTTATCGTAAGCAACAAATGGTTCTATACAGTATATGTGTTTTCTATCAAATGTACATATGTATCATCCCCTCGTGTATCACATCGAAGACTTTGTATACTTTTAATGAGATGGGTCGTCGGCCTTAATAAAATCAATCAATCAATCAGCCAATCAAATCTCTCTCTCTCCCCTCCCTCCCCCCCTCCCTCCCTCTCTCTCGCTTTCTCTCCCTCTACCCCTCCCTCCCTCCCTCCCTCTCTCTCTCTCTCTCTCTCTCTCTCTCTCTCTCTCTCTCTCTCGCTTTCTCTCTCTCTCTCGCTTTCTCTCTCTCTCTTTCTCTCTCTCTCGCTTTCTCTATCTCTCTCGCTTTCTCTCTCGCTTTCTCTCTCGCTCTCTCTCTCTCTCTCTCTCTCTCTCTCTCTCTCTCTCTCATGCTCATCCCTGGGAAAGTCAACAAGGGAGTCTGAGCATTCATATTGACGAAGATATCATTTAGCCTTGAATCGATCAGCAACCTTTGCATCAATATCAGCTTTGTGCAATTATATCAGATGCATCGAAAGATGTACATATTTGACGCTAATGCGTGGCATATTTGTTGTCTTTTCAGATACGTTTTGTGGCTAAAAAGGTTTCTTACCTGAAACTTACTGGATTAGACGATATCATCATACAGGTTTGTAAGTATCAATCACTTTCTTTTCACATAAACAGGATACCTTAATTTGTCGTCGCTTTCGTTCGGTAAGCAGCACACGAGAAAAGGTTTCGGGCAAAGACTGCATGTCGATCTTGAAAGCTGACTGCTCGTGCACAGGGATGTTACTGTGTTTGAAATGCAAATGTTGATCATATTTATATCGTAAACCTTTTCTAAAGTGCTAAAATGAGAGGAAAAACTAACTTTCCAGTGCTTTGGCGATCAGCTCGAGGAAGTAGGATGATACGTTTCTTCTCCGTGTTGATGTAGTTGAGTGTGTACATTTTGAAATACAAGTAGACAATCAAAAAGAACTTGCAGATTTTCCCACCCTGAGCTTGGAGAAACTTATATTGGGCACTGCTTTGCATGGACTGTTCTAAATTCATGATATCAAAGAAACGAATTACAGTACAGCAATGTTTCGCGTTGACTTCATTTGTGGAATTTTGGGTAAAATACGAATTGTTAAAGGTTTAAGTGACTTTTTCACAATACCACATAGTTTTGCTGTAACGCGTTTGATAGTTTTTGCGATTATGAAACAATATCTGTTGAACGAATTATTTCCGTAAGGAAGAAATAACTGCTCTGCCGCATATGTTGAGAGCACTTGTATTTTTTCTTCGGGAATATCTAAACTCAAACCAGTATGTGTTTTGCGTATTGTGTGTATTAGACTGGAAGGCTAGTGGTAGATTAAAAATTTCCGTCTGCATACAAACGCTAGGTCAAAACCCTTCTGTCTCGGCATTTTGTCAAAAACCGGCTGGCCCAGGCATCTGACATTTGCTATTATGGTGGTGTGTGATAATTCCCTCACATGAATGACTCTCACCCCTTCTTTGACAATGGCATATTCTCCTGTAAAAGCAAGAAGATAAATGTTACTTTTATTGTGGACTACACGATGATCCCTTCAAAATGATGCCGTTTTTAGCCTTTTCGATCGTTCTGCCGAACAAGAGGGTCCTGGAGATCAATATTGTCCGTCACGTAAAAAGTGGCCTGTAGCTCACAGTGCTAGACTCTTTAGGGGCTGTTTGGCATTGGAATATGAAATTATTGAGAATGACAAATTGTGATGGTACCTGCTGGATATTTCAGTAACAGTTGATATCTTCAACACTCTATGATGAGCTAAACACCATAGACGAAAATGTTAAAGCTGGCAAGTTATGCAAGTGTTCGGAACAGCTGTATAGAAATAAAGATCTTTGCTACTAGTCTTGCTGCTGCGGCTGCTGCTTATAATTATGATGATGATGACGACGACGCTGACGACAACAGCAACAACAATATTAACAATTATAAAACTTGTTGTAAAATGCACGAAGTGCATCTACAGTTATTTTCGGGTACTTTTACCACTGGTCAAATGAGCAGCATGCGGTCATATGGTAAGCTCTGGTCGAAACCGAAGATGGCTTTCCTGATGCCTTTGCGTCAGTCTGGCACGCCATTCACTGGACCCTGTCACTCGCCTCTAATTGTGCATGTTTCCCTTTCCAAGCCAGTATTTCCCGTGGACATCAAGACACTACAAACCCAAACACTCAAAACTGTTCTTTTACCTCCGACCATTTTATGAAATAGTTTGTATTCTGCCATATGAACTGCAGGTGTTGACGTGTACATATGAGTATCCACATGGCCATTATGATCATCTGGTTGACCAGAGGTCAGATATTTGTATCTGGATTAATTTTTTTAAAACTCTGAACCTTGGCAGTTGAAACTCGAGTCATACTGAATACATACTATTTGGAGTTAAAGCTTCAAATTGCTTCTCATTTATTCGACAAAGGGTTTGAATTATATATCACGTTTCGTGGCTTACTTAAGATACATTTCATACATTTAAAGCTTGTTCACTCTATGTTCATTTTGTCGATGTTTCAAACTGTAAACACACCTGGTCATCCACGTAATCAAAACAGAACTGCAACTTCAACCCTATGAATCTCACTTTTTACTTCCAACATTCAGCTCACCTAATTTTCAATATTTTCATAATTCCCCAATAGTAAAGATCATGTTCTGTATTATGATAATTCCAACTTCTATTTCTATACGCCCCGTTTAAGACAATACCAATAGCGTGATTTTCACTTTAGCCGAAAAGCCACAGCATCCTATCCCAAAGCGAAATATACAGCTTCAATGAATGATGAACCCATGTCTTTTGCAGATGATTCGGAAAAAACGACTAAAACAATGCCATCGCCCAATCTCACTACCACAACACCAACCACTCAAACCACTAGACCAACTACTCCAACCACTACAAAAACCACACGTTCCACTACATCAACAACTCCAACCACTACACCAAACGCTTCATCCACTAAACCAACTACTACAACCACTAAACCAACCACTCCAACCAGTACAAAAACCACTCCAACCACTAAACCAACCACACCAACCACTACATCAACCACTCCAACCACTAAACCAACTACTACAAAAACCACCGCAACCACTACACCAACAACTCCAACCACTACAAAAACTACTCCGACCACTACACCAACCACTATAACCATTACAAAAACCACTCTAGCCACTAAACCAACAACTCCAACCACTAAACCAACAACTCCAACCACTACAAAAACCACTCCTACCACTAAACCAACTACTACAACCGCTAAAACAACCACTCCAACCACAAAACCAACTACTCCAACCACTAAACCAACCACTCCATCCACTAAAGCAACCACTCCAACAACTAAACCAACAATTCTAAAAACTAAACCAACCACTTCAATCACAAAACCAACAACTCCAACCACTAAACCAACCACTCCATCCACTAAACCAACCACTCCAACCATTACACCAACAACTCTAACCACTAAACCAACAACTCCAACCACTACGCCAACTACTCGAGCCACTACACCAACTACTGCAGCCACTAAACCAACCACTCCAACCACTAAACCAACAACTCCAACCACTACAAACACCACTCCTACCACTACACCAACCACTTCAACCACTACACCAACCACTCCATTCACTAAACCAACCACTCCAACCTCTAAACCAACCACTCCAACCACTCCACAAACCACTACAACCACTACAAAAACCACTCCTACCACTAAACCATCCGCTCCAACCACTAAACCAACCACTCCTACGACTAAACCAACTACTACAACCACTAAACCAACCACCCCAACCACTAAACCAACAACTCCAACAACTACAAAAACCACTCCTACCACTACACCAACCACTCCAACAACTTTACCAACAACTTCAATCACTAAACCATCCACTCCAACCTCGAAACCAACCACTCCAACCACTCAACAAACCACTACAACAACTACAAAAACCACTCCTACCACAAAACCAACCACTTCAACCACTACAAAAACCACTCCAACCACTACACCAACAACTCCATCCACTAAACCAACCACTAAACCAATCACTAAAACAACCACTACAACCACTACACCAACCACTCCAACTACTAAACCAACAACCCCAACCACTACAACCACTACAAAAACCATTCCTACCACTAAACCAATAATTCCAACCACTACACCAACCACTTCAACCACTACACCAACCACTCCAACAACTACACCAACCACTACAACCACTAAACCAACCACTACAAAAGCCACTCCAATCACTACACCAACCACTCCAACCCCTACACCAACAACTCTAACCACTAAACCAACCACTCCAACCACTACACCAACGACTCCAACCCCTACACCAACCACTACAATCACTATAAAAACCACTCCAACCACTAAACCAACAACTCTAACCACTGCACCAACCACTATAACCACTATAAAAACCAGTCCAACCACTAAACCAACAACTCCAACCACTAAAACAACCACTCCAACCACTACAAAAACCACTCCTACCACTACACCAACAACTCTAACCACTAAACCAACCACTCCAACCACTACACCAACGACTCCAACCACTACACCAACCACTACAACCACTATAAAAACCACTCCAACTACTAAACCAACAACTCTAACCACTACACCAACCACTATAACCACTATAAAAACCACTCCAACCACTACACCAACCACTCCAACCACTACACCAACCACTCCAACCACTACACCAACAACTCCAACCACTACGCCAACTACTCTAACCACTACACCAACTACTCGAACCATCACTCCAACCACTCCAACCAACACACCAATGCAGTCTGCAACCACACAGCACATTCATACATCTAGCGTCCAAAATGCAACGCCGGAAGGATCATCGAACATTCCACCAAACACACCTATCAATCACCCTTTGACGTCACCACCGAATCACGTGTCCTCGGTTGCCCTGACGTCACCAATGCCGACGATGATGAACCATTCCACCAGCATTCCACAAAACGCATCCACCAACCATCCTTTGACGTCACCGCCGCATCAAGTGACCTCAGCTACCGCGACGTCACCTCCGGGCCGTGACGTCATCACGACGCATGCGGGCGGGAAAGGCACGGAGAACAAGACAACGGGCACACTGAGTCAGACCGACCGGTACGGCCTCATCGCAGGGGGAGCTGTTTTGGCTCTGGTGCTCGTTGGTGTCATCGTCATCCTCTTGTGGAGGAGGGCGAAAAAGCGTCGCCAGCTCTTCCTGACTGACGACTCAGTGGTGGTGGAGGGGCTTGCCTTGAACGATAGGCTCAGCAACGTTGCCTGAGGAACTCACAACGCGGCCATGAACCGTGCGGAAGACACAGTTGGGACGGAGGCCAAGACAGAGAGAGTGGAGAAGACCATTACAATTTTCTCCTCGTCTCTTCCTGAGTTGGCGACTGTCGTAGTTTTTTTTTATTTACTGAATTATCTGCGCCGCGCATTTGGAGTGGCAGTCTGACAAATTTCATTTCTTTCTTTGTATGTAGAAAAACTGGTTTTGAGCGAGAGAATGAGAAAGTAGAAGAAGCAAACCAACGAAGAAAAGCAGTTCACACTCTTCACGTGCTCGTGCGTTGCTGTAGCACTGGGGGTTAAGTGGAGTTTGCAATAATGGGATGGGGATGACATGGTCAGAACTTACTCCAGAGGCATCATTGGGAAGTTTGTGAAGCAGCTTACTTTTACGTATAGCATTTTGAAAAGTGTGTTTGTAAATACCCATATTAAATGCTTGTTTTGAATGAATAGTCATGCACAATGTTATTGCTCAATTTTCAAACTCGATAGCTTTAATGCCGTTTATGTCCATTTACACCAAGCAGTTGACATAAATGGGCTTGCAAGAGCATGGGGGATACTCCAAGTGTGCCCACGGAAGTGTACAGATACATGTATATTTGGGGTCTTTTGGTGTTTTCTTGTTGTTGTTGTTGTTGTTTGCATACTAGAAAGCAAGATGTAAAGTTACTTGAAGTCATAGTACTGAAAACATTCATTTGTCAAAATATCCCAAATTGTTTTCTTCTTTTTCTTTTTATAATAAACGCTTACTCCTTTTTAAAATTATTTGTATATATACTCTCCATGTAATACATTGACAAACTTTTTATTATTTTAAATACTCACACGCACCTTCTTTAAAACAGAAACAGGCTTGATACTGTCACAGTAAGATTTTCCTCATGTGAATGATGTTGGTGATGGCGTTGCTGCTGCTGTGATGTTATCATTGTTGCTGTTCAAACGTTTATATATAATTATATGGTTTTTAAAATGTCGTACATCAAATAAAATAATAACAATTATTTGCAAGAGTTGGCCTCCTTTTCAGAAGCTCTGAATACAGTTTATATACATTTCACGACACGTCACGTTGAAAGAGTGGTCAAGTTTAAAATGAGAGATTTGTGAATGCCTTAACTCTAGTACCTTTCCACTATCACTTGTGGCTAGCTGTTGCAGTTTTGGAAGCTGCAAGGGTCCTCGACTCGCTATCTTGGTCAAGACCAAATAGCTCGCTTTCCTTTCCTCCGATCAATAATAGAATTGGTAACTTGTGATGGAAGCGTTAATTGTACGGCAGCGAAATGGACGCTCTATATTAACCCCTTATCTAAAGTTAGATTTGAATGCTCACCAGAGAAAATGTTACACTGCAGGCACCTGACTGAATGTTGGTCCCGTGTACCAATTTCCTGTCAGATACTGATAGCTATGAAATATATCAGTGACGCAACGACGAGAAGGTAGAGCTGCTTTGTATTGCCACATCCTGCTGTGACAAAGCAGTTTCTAGGCTCTGGTGTCAGACCTCCCATGTGTGAGGACTTCATATGCACTGGCAGTCTAAAACGTCTGGTGTGAACTACCGTATAACAACATAAAAGTGCGCCCTCAGCTGGACAGCTCTTCCAGTAAGCATCAAGCTTTTGAACTCATTTCTAAGCATGGCGAAAAAGCGTCGCCTGCCGTCCCTTATGACTGTCAGGCACAGTGTTCGAAATTATATGTGATAGCTTTTATATGGCTTTTCTCACCCATTGAAGGTTGCTCACACTGCACACTTTTACCTTTTTGTCATCGGGCTACTCCTATCATCATCAGGCTGGAGAAATCTCCGATAACTCGTAAATTTAAGAGAAAATATTTCTGATTTCAGAGATAAAGAGAGAACTTTGAGGCTGAAAACAAATCTGACAACAAAAATCGCGTAACAAACTAGTTCCGTCACTTTGCTGTTCCGCGCTTTCCCGCCTAAGCATGGCAATGTAACTACCACAAGATGGCAATGTAACTACCTCAAGATGGCAATGTAACTACCTCAAGATGGCAATGTTACCACAAGAGACCTCAAAGGAGTCTTCAAATATTGTTCAGATTCAATTTCGGCCTGGAGACATAGTCCCCCTGGACCTCCTACCAGGACAATATCCCTGGACCCCAACGAGGCCAATGCGGCCCCTGGACCCCGTCCTTCTTCGGATATTTTTTCTCAGCCATTTGTTCTCCAGCCCGCACTATTCCACTACCACATCAATTCCCTGGAGAGCATGCACGCAGGCTGCTGATAAACACGCCGAAAGTAAGCTACACAACGTTCCAGCTCATCCCTCACAGGGGCCCGGTGTTACTCCTGGGTGGGGCAAAGCAATGTGAGTCATGCACATTTGTTCAAGGTGCAACGCTGGGATTCGCGCAGCATCGAACACTGCACTTGCTGGCTGCTGCAAGCGACTGGAGGTCGAGCGCTCTAGCCACCGGGCCACAGAGCCCAGCACCCCCGAAACTGCATCACGCGCAAGGCATACTTGACCAACGTGATGACTCTTCTCACAGACAGACTTTAGAATCCAGCCATCATGCATCTGACCGGTGAGTTATTCGACTGGGTTGTCAACATTTGCAAGTAAACAAAAAGGCATGATACGGTGATTTGATTTGGAAATGTGAAGTGCAGATGCCAGAGAATGTTTCCGCTTGAAATAACCCCCGAATTAGTACACATTTATACCAATTCATACAATAATCAGGCTCTGTTTCAAATAGACTTTGCGACCATTCAGCTAATCAGATGCTTCGTACTAAACTGCTGTGGCATATATGCCCAGTTGAAAAGTTCTGCCCGAAGTGCTCCTCAGGAGGCAAAGGAAGTTGTGCTGGTACATTACTGTTTCTGCATCTCGTTCAATACAACGGTAAACAGATACTAGAGCATAAATCAATGAGACGATCCAGGATTTAAGAGGTAACGCGCAGATTAGACGGAGACCCAGACGGTGGACAGGAGTGGAGGTGGGGAGGGGAGGAGGGGAAAGGCGGTAGGTGGGAGGGAAGAGGGACTGCGTCGGTACCCTTCCCATGCAGACATTACTTCAAAGAGCCGCCAGGCGGCATACAGTAGGATGGGGGAGTGCGACAATCATGACGGGGAGCTGGAAGGTAAAAAGGTGATAATTCCGCTGTGAAAGGGTGGGGTTGTGGAGATGAGGAATTGAAAATCATTTGACGGCATAAAAGAGAGAAAAGGCTGATGTACGTAGATTTGGAGAAAGATGGCAGCTTCATTTCTTCATAGGCCCAGTCCTCCCCGCCACGTGACAGTGGAGAATGCTCGTGCCAATTGAGAGTGTGCTCCACCATGCTGTGCCATTCCTCCTCGCGGCTCTGTTTGCGAACCGTCTCCTTACGTGAGGTGTTGACGGCGAATAACCAGGGAAATCAAGACTTGAGTTGCTCTTGCCCAAGCAGTCTCAAGTGATTGTTCGTGGTCAGAGACCTTAGATAGCCTTAAAAAAGCTGATAGGCCTTAAAGCTCAGTTCATTCATTTATTTATTTATGAATTCTGTTTGCAAGCAGCAAGTGAACTTAAAAAAAGCACACAACAACAGAAGGAAATATGTACTTGTGACAGGAGGACTACAAAAACACACAACAACAGAAGGAAATATGTACTTGTGACAGGAGGACTACTAAGTTGTGCCGTCCTGAAATGTGCTTACTTCATTTGTAGCAGCATTTATAACGACTCATACTTTTTAATGTGCTCCTGGGCGACACGAACTTTCCTTATATTTTCCAAGCACGTGTTAATCTAAGCATATCACATTATCACGACAGAAGTGTGTCTTCTAATAGGTATGTTCAAAAGAATTTCTGTTTCATTGGATTATTTCGAGTGAAATACGCCAGGGAGCTGTTGATGGTACCTTTATTCAAGAAACCAAAAACTGCATGCAGGAATGCCTTTATGAAACAATGATTGCCTGCGTTTGAAGGAATAATGTCCAAATGACTGCCTACCCAGCCGGTACGGAAGCCTATGCACAGTAAAATATGAACAACAAAGTATTTTTAAACAAGGGATTAGGTCAACAACGACGACGACGACGACGACTGTAGGTGACAAACACGTCGAATATATTATGGGGGGCGTCGGCTCTCTATTGCGGAGGGCCGCTATTGCGGGGGGCCGCTATTGCGGTATTTTTTTGTCAAAAGTTCTTAAGGCCATTTTAATTCTTTCTTCCTAAAACGCCTAATAAACCATACAATTTTTGTTACTTAAAAAAAAACACACTTAGAAATGTTTTCGTTTTTCTTAATTAATTTTCCCCAAAATTTCATGATCGGGTTTTACCGATAGCGCTCAGCCTAGGCCGCACCCGCCACCCCGCCTGACTGACTTAGCTTGTCCGGGGAGTTTCACCTAAACCCAGACGCGTTACTTTTTGTCACGTTTGTGTCCAACATCAGCGTCGGGCCCTGGAGTTAGGGCGTAGGGACCACCCGTTGAGAGTCAAACGTGGGATGGAGTTAGAATATAAAGCTTCACCCGTTATTGATAAAAATTATTTTATGGTGACGTTGTTTCCTTTGGTCTTAGCCGCGAAAGCGCGCTTTGTGCTTTGATGGAGGGAGTGACGTTGTTTCCTTGGACTTTAGCCGCGGAGCTGGCTTTGTTCTTTGATGGAGGAAGTGACGTTGTTTCCTCTGATCTTGGCCGATAGGGCCGCCGAGAGAGAGAAGACTGATTAGAAAGTGTGTGTGTGTTGTGTAGGCTTTTGTGTCCTGCAATTTTTTGAAAAAAACGAAAAAAGGTGTTTTTTTAAAGTAACAAACATTTTCTGTTTTTTTTTTGGCGTTTTGGAACAAAAGAATGGAAATGGGCTCCAAAAATTTTGGTTAAAACTTTTGAAAAAAGTTTTAAAAACAAAGTAACAAACATTTTATTTTTTTATGCGTTTTAGGACAAAACAATCAAAATGGCCTTAAGAACTTTTGACCCCCAAAAATTCCCGCAATAGCGGCCCCCCGCAATAGCTGCCCCAAACCGCGAAGCTCAACGCTGTCCGCAGCTTTGCCGCCGCTGATCCTGTCGGCGGTGAGCACACACTTCTCCAAATCTGTGACAGTGACACTTTCTCATTTTGGAAAAAAAAAAAAAAAAAAAAAAAAATTGATGCACAGATAGGGGGGGGGGGGGGATGGCCCCTCTCTCCGCCTTTTATCCTGGCCTTTCTCCACACCCTCCCTCACCCTTGATTGTTCCCCCTTTCTCCTCCCCCCACTCCCCACCCCTCTCCCTCAACACACAAAACCTATCCCACCTCTCAATTCCAATCCAACCATCTCCTACCCCCACCGATGCCACCTTCACCCTATGCCACCCTTATTCCACCCCCCATACTCCATAGGAGAAACAAAAACGTCAGTTGCCTGGTCCCTTGGGACGAGGGTCGATATTGGATGACGGAGCCCATACGCCTGAGTGGAAGTCCAGTGGACAGAAGGTCTCTCTCTGTACGAGGAACGGCGGCGTCTGGTTGCAGGAAGCCTCGGAGGTCGTTACTCGCTGTGTCGGAACTTGCATGAGTGCTAGGCAAGCTCTCCAGGTCCTCCGCTGGAGGAAAAACAAATGAACTTGTAATCAGATGATATGCTGAGGAATACACAGGGGGGGGGGGGGGATCTTACTCTTCACAGCTCAGGGACTGGTGTAATGAAAATAAGAACTGCGGTCTGCACAATCCTTGTTGAAAGAACATCTTCCCACGCATTGACATTAACGAGAATCAATTAGAGGTCGTCTTTCGTTTAAAATCGAGTAGGAAAATCGTAGAGACCGCTGCATCGCACAAAGCTGACAAGAGAATACAGCATCAACTTCAGAGAAAACTCCGTATCAAAATAAAATTAAATAAATAGCATTGACAAAAACATTGAAAACGACGACGACGGCGACTGTGACAAAAACAACGACAGCAAAAGTGTTATCATCATTGTCGTCGCCATCGGGGTTGTCTTCATTGTTATCCTCGTCGTCGTCATCATCATCACTATTAACAATGACGACGAAAACAACAACAAAAGGCCTAACTCAATGGTATTTTAAGTTAACTCTTTGACGACCTTGCGGAAACTCATGATGTCGTATGTGGCGTTCTTTTCTTGTGTCTTCCAAAGCAATGCACACAAATGAGTTTTTGCATGTGCAGTAATTACCCTCTCGTAGCCTAAGAGTCGGGCTATGCCACAATAATACCACTGTTATGATGCATTCATTTCTGGGTCTTTTCTTGTATGGGTAGATGCATTTCGCCAAAACAATCGAGTCATTCGTGAACAGGAACTTGAAAGTGTGCTATTTTGAGGTTTGATTCGGACAAAAGAAGAAATTTAAAATCAAAAGTTCGCCATCGTTGATCACAGCTAAAGGCCCACATTATCATATGTAGGCAGACCACCAAAGAGAGCAGATGAAAATACCTTAGGACCACCTCAACCTGCTACAGAAAAGACACTGGATATCTATATGGGCAATCCTGAAAGTGTCAGCTGACGGACGTCTTGAGCTGGCTGGGGACCAAGCTTATCTCCACCAGTAATTTACATTTTTTCAATGTCATCACGAATACATTTTGTTTGAATAATAATTTATTTTAACAAATATCATTTGTTTGTTTTTAATAATTTTTCCCATCTCTACCATCTCTGGGATTGAACCACGGCACAGCGCCTCACTGCACAGCCCAACGCCTTAGCATACTGAATCATCTACATCTCCTATAAAAGAGGCTAGCAATATCCCAGCAGAGGCTACGGGTTGGCTTTGAACTCATGAGAGCACAAGGGGAGAGCACTGGGATGGGAGCTGCCATGATCTTTTTGTGACGTACAATATACAACGTGGATTCTGGGAAGATCCCATGGACATAACAACTTTCATTCTTGTTGGCACGTCTAAACGTTTAACCAACAGGTGCATCAATTGATGTTTACAAATATATTCATGCACAATCATTCACTCATTCAATGTGCTTATGGATTCTACCACAGACACTTGTTGTTCATGTTCATGACGTTATTTCACTATACTAATGTTATCGACACAGACGGAAAGGACTCACAAAAGAAAATGTCATTCCATTACAGTAAAACCTGTGTCATGCGGCCCCTGACTTTAACGGGCACCTCGGGCATACGGTCACTTCAGTCTGGCACGGATCGTTTTTACTATGAATCGGTCACTCGCGAAATGCGACATACGGCCGGGTTTTTCGGAACGAAACCAGTGAAAACACTGTCTCAAGCGGCTACTGACCGGCCGTTCATTCTTCTTTCCCGCGTAGTGCGTGCAACACATGCAGTGTCGCGTCAACTCAAGGCACGCAGTGCCGTGGCGTCTGCTTGAGAAACAGCCCGGAAGTTGCGCGCGCATTGCGCGAGAGCACGAGACTTGCCAGCCATCGTGGTTTTTCTCAGTCTGCAGTTCTTCGTGATCGTAGCCATGAACCATGATCTGATTTGTTGACATTTTGAGATTTCAGTGTATTTTTGACATGTTGTTATGTTATTACTAAACACACATTTATATCTGTTTGTGTTTTTTATGATGTGTACATGTGGTCAGTCGGATTCTTCTTCCCTGAGCGGATTCTTCTTCCCTGAGTATTAAGGCCACCTGTCTTATGCGGCCACTTTGGTCTGGTCCCCCAGGTGGCCGCCTGACACAGGTTTTACTGTATTGATTTATCCGGTCAAGGGACTAGTCCCCGATTTTTCCATGATTACCGATAGGTTTTGCCAGGAACAAAGACATCCTGGACGCCAACTGCCAAGTTTTTACTCCGAGAGATGGATGTCGAAAAACAGAGGAGACAGCAGGCAAGAACAAAACATACCACGCAGAAAACAAGGCTGCCTTATTGACAGCGTAACAAAGACAAAGGGGACGCCTGTCGACGCCAGTGTACGGGCAAAACGCTAACTGAGCAGACCAGGGTGCAGACAGCAGGACAGAGAGTAGGGGAGCCCGAAGAAAAGAGTTGGTAGAGTGAAACAGTTGGATGACCTTGGCTTCCTGATGTTCTTGCTGACCGGAGAGAAGACATTTCTCTCGGTCCTCTCCGAGATATCAACTCATTATATTTCCGCAAAAGCCAAAGGCTACATGATATAAGGAGACACGAACGAGAAGTTCCACAGCCCTGATTAGATCTTGGAAAAACTATCTCGGCAAAATTGTTGAACATTCATATGAAATCAAGTCTGCGCCTTTCAAAAATGTATAGAGGTCCATTTGTATGAATACAAATATGCTCATATAAGTATCTCTAAACATAATGAACAATACATAAACAACTCGTTCCACAAAACCCATTAATACTGCATAATATTTTATGTTTGTTATTGTTTCTATTTTCGTTCATATATTTGATTATGTTTTCACTTCTGTGTGTGTGTGCGTGCGTGCGTGTGCGTGCGTGCGTGTGCGTGCGGGCGTTTGTGTGTGTGTGTGTGTATGTTTGTGTATGTGTGTGTGTATGTGTGTGTGTGCATGCATGCATGTGTGTGTGATATTGTATGTGTGTGTATATATATGTGTGTGTGTGTGTGTGTGTGATATTGTATGTGTGTGTGTGTGTGTGTGTGTGTGTGTGTCAAGGCGCGCGCACACGAAGGCACGTGCAAGGGCCAACTGTAATACAGGCAACTTTACCTAATATATTACCCGAGTTAAACAAAGTGGATTCAATCATTTCAATGAATCTGGATAGGATCATGACGTCTCCTCACGTGCAATGCACACAGTCTTCAGACTTGCTTCCAGGTTCTTGTCATGACACTTGGTCGCTAACCAGGAAGCTCAAGGTTTGGTCCACGCCAATGATCTGATACTTTTTCTGTTCTTTGCAAGGTTTCGGCATCGCATTGGAAACTGTGCGTAGGTCTTCGTCGAGGTTTTGCCTGTTCTTTTCAACCCCGTCAACCTTGCATGTTTTGCGTTGTGGCACACAGGAAGAAAGAGACGGAGATGAAGAAACAAACACGAAATTAAAGAATAGGAATAGAGTGCTATGTACTAAAAAAGGCACCGAGTAAAAGGGGCTACTTGAGCATGTGACAAGGTAAATATCATAGTGTTAAAGCAGAAACATTTACTTTATGAGTTAGAAGCGTAGTATCTTCGCATTATTCCTAAAAAAGAAACTTTTACCACATTGCTATAGTGCTATAAACGATATTTTCGTATGATTTCTCCGTTCGATAGCCTGATGTCAGAGAGCTGTGATTTTTTGTGTGGGATGGCGGGTATTTCTAAAAAAGATTGTTGAGATCTTGGCAAACAGTAATGGTTTTATTTTCATTCTCACAACAAACAGACGGGCAAACATTTTAAAATGTAATTTGATGACATGCAAGAAATTAATCTATATTTTATTTCTCCTAATTGTCTAACTTTTCTTTCCCACCAGCATTTTTGTCCTAGACATCAACACTTCTCCTTTTTCTTTCCATCTCACTCTTTCAGCCAATGCACTGCTCCTTTTCCAGACTTTGAAAGTAATACTCGATACCAACAAAAAAGCTCCACCCCTTGGGAAAACTGATTTAAGCCCTTCCTGAAGTGGACAGGCTGGAAAGAGAGAGAACCGATCAGGGGAGGTAATCATCCCTTCAGAACTGCCTGCTGGGACTCCAAGAGCCCGTAAGTAGTCAGTGGCGGTTGCGGAGCCCGAAGCCAGTTTTGATCGGTCTGCCAGGGTCAGCCTGCCATTGACAGTGCTGCCTCCTGGTAGCGCGGAGCATGCCGGGAGCACCCTTATCCTGTCATTTCCTTCATTGCACTACTTTGGCCGTGGGCGCTATGGTGTGGATGAAAAGTCCGTACCCCTAGTTGCCAACGCCAAGCAGACTCCCCTGACGGGGCTTGCTTCCACCGAAGTTGCCCTCGGGCCAGTAGCGCTCGATTTGCACACTCTCTGATGACAAGTGCGCAGAGACCCTATGACATGTGTGATGAATGGAGAGATTTTGTTGTAAGTTAGTTATATGAATAAGTATATGAGCCAGCCAGTTCTCAAACCTAGCTTTTAGATAACCCAGCCAGCAGTTAGGAAATTGTGTCAGGGTGGGATTTTGAAAAGGACAAAGGAGATTTGAACGTTTCTACTGCGTCGTGCCTGTGCCAAAAATAGGACTGGTCAGTGTGTGTAGACAAAGGAGCCCAATCTCGTGACGCCGGCCTCTGATGCAGGTCGCGTCATCCACATCTCGTGACCAGAGGAGACAAAAGAATCCGGCTTGTAAACAAGGTCCCATGACCGGGGTCTCGTGATGAGGGCAAGATGGCGTCTGGAGCGCGATTGGTCAGCACCGGACACTGAGTGCATCTATAAAACCCTCCCCGACCCTCTCCCTCTCTCTCTTCCTGCCAACACCTCGCGCCACACCTGCCCGCCGCACCTGACCGTGCGACGGAAAGCGCTGGAGGTCAACCAGAGGGGACGGAATGCGAATCCGCCGCCCAGCCGAGAGAGCATCAGGCAGTCATGCCTGATTAGACCCGACCCACGCCTGCCCACGGTTCAAGCCTCAACGCCCGCCCCCACGCCAACCGCCATGATGATGCAACTGACCACGCCAAGCCCGACCTACTCCACGTTTCACCTAGGAGGGGAGACGAAAGATGGAACCCTCCCTTCCACCAGCCTCACGCTTCAACGAGCCCTGACCCGGCTCTAAATCACCCAATTAATGGCCCACCGTTTCTTCACCCTGTCAGAAAGACACTTCATTCAACGGCGGTCAGCAGAGACTGACTCAATCAGATAAGTTGTATCACAAAAGCTGGCTGGCTAAACCTTACATTTCGATACCTTAAATTAGTTACATTAAGAATTATCATTTCACCTGCATTATTAAAAGTCATCTTTAAAGTTCAATCCACACTTTCTCCTCTGTACGGTCTTGTTCACTTGCATGGCATGGAATGAATGAAAGAATGTTATGGAACGGAAAGAAAAACCCCTAGACGAATCTCTCTTGAATGGGAGATAAAGAGCCCCGTTCGTAACAATTGGGTAGCTCAGTCCGAGATTTGAATCATTGGTAAAACTTTGTAACAGTTGAAATATTCATAAGAGATTTGAATCAATCATTCCATCCACTGTAATAGAAATTTGAGCTGTGAGAAACTGTTTTTCTAGAATATTGACCTATTGGAAAAGAGTGAGCGAGCTGTGTTTCTGAACGAAAGATTGTGTTGTCAACTCTGTTACTTTGACTTGCTTCACCTGTGAAAGGAGCTCATGCATTTCATTGTGTACTGATCAGACTGACAATCGACGTGACATTTTTGCTTAGGTGATGACAGTTAAGAATTAGAATTTTGGACAACCTTAGCTGAGTTTGAAGATAAGTCATGGACACAGTTACGAACTTTATCACCAACTTAGATGTACAAATCCTAAGTAATGCAACAAAGAAAGAATTGTTGCAGATTGCCGAGCACTTTGAAATCAGTATCAAAAAAGGGAGGGTTGATATCATCAGAGCACAATTGATAGAGGGTCTGAGAAACAAGGAAATTCTTGTAGATTCAGGGAAGGAGGCAGAACTTGATTTTAACATGGCAAGTCTAAATCAAGCAGAAGAACAAGAAGGTCAAAATTCTGGTCGTTCGACACCAGGGAGTAGGAATGGAATGGCAAGCATGCCAGACCCATTAGAACTTAGGAAGCTTGAGATGCAGCATGAGATAGCACTAAAGCAGCATGAGATAGCACTAAAGCAGCATGAGATGCAGCAGGAGAGGGCACTGAGACAGATGGAGCAGGAGATAGCACTGAAGCAGCAGGAGAAGCAGCAGGAAATAGCCCTGAGACAGATGCAGCTGGAGATGGAGATGCAGAAAGAAGTCAAGCTTAGAGAACTAGAACTGCAATCCAGAGATAGGAGAGAATCCAGTGGTAGTAGCAGCAGTGAGTCGGTCACCGTGAAGGTGGACAAAGTTCCAGCATTTGATGAGGCAAATCTGGAAAGCTACTTTGAGTATTTTGAGAAGACTGCTATCACCTGGAACTGGCCCAGAGAAAAGTGGACAGCACTCCTACAGTCCGTGCTAGTAGGAAAAGCACGCGACGTTTTTGTTTCTCTAACTACAGAAGACAGTCAGGACTATGTGAGAGTGAAGGAAGCTATCTTGAGGGAGTACCAACTCGTACCTGAAAGCTATAGAAAGAAATTCCGTAGCCTGCAGAAAGCAGAGAGAAAAACTTTCAGAGAATTTGCTCATGATCTAAGAACCACGTTTGACAGGTGGTTACGGGCAGAAGAGGTGGGAAATAGCTATGAGAAGCTCAGGGAGACAATGCTCATGGAGGCGTTTCATGAGAGAGTGACTGACGATCTCAGGATGCATCTCTCAGATCGCAGGGTAGAAACCCTAGATCAGGCCGCTACGGTATGCGACACGTACGCGGCAGTGCACTGCCAAGTAGGGAATGCAGGGAGAGGGAATTCTCCAGCACAAGGGAAGTTCGGAGGTGGGAAGCCTCACCAGAGAGCATATGACCATTCTAAGAATGGAAGTCATAGTCGAGGGAGCCATGCAGGGCATAGGAACCAGGGTGGAGAGAAACGGGAAGGGATAGACCTTTCCCAAATCCAGTGCTATCGATGTAAGGAATTCGGCCATTTCTCCAGAGATTGCCGTCTTAACCAACCAACGTCTCATTCTATGTTTGTGTGTCGCGTGTTCAGGGAGCAGCCCAAAACGCAGTGGCTAGGCAGGGAGGGTGTAGAACCCCAGAAAGGAGACGAATCTCGCCCGATCACCGGTCTCGGACCGAGAGGGGAATTCGATCCTTACATCAGTCAAGGACTGATAGGATTGCCAGGCGGAACGAAGCAACGTGTCCGAATGCTTAGAGATACTGGCGCGAATGTGACGATAGTGCGCGGTGATGTACTGCCGTTCAATAGCCGAGAGACAGACAGGAGGACTTGGTTGTCAGGAATCATTCCTGGAGTCGGGAAATACGTTCCCACCCATCAGGTAGAGATAGAGAGCGCTCTAGTCTCAGGAACGGTGCAAGTAGCAGTTCTAGATGGGATGATAGGCTGTGGAAGCTTTGACGTCATTTTGGGTAATGACTTAGTGCCGCCTGCCAGGCAGGTCGAGCTAACCCTAACTTCACCCCAGGTGGTGACAGTAGATAGGGAGAAGGAGACAGGTTTCTCAGCATGTGAGGTGACACGTGCGCGTGGAAGAGAAGCAGAAAGGGAGACAGATATCTCGGAGACCTCCCTAGGAGAGAATGTAGAGACAGTAGTCCGAGGAGAGAAATCAGACCTAGAGGTCAGAGACAGGAGTCAGACAGAGAAGTCGGACACAGAAGTCAGCGACGGGAGTCGAAAGGAAGAGTCAGATACAGGGCAGGACAGCGACGTACCTAGCCAGAGATCGGAGGGGAATACAGAGGCGGATGCCAGTACAGGCACCCCAGTAGAGGTAAACTCCAGCAAGGAAGACAACCTGTTAGAGGAACAGACGGGAGATAGAGAACTCAAACCCCTGTTTGAGCAAGTCATCCCCCAGGAAGTAGTGCAAGTGGAGAGAGGAGACAGAGAAGAAGCAATAGTGCAGGTGGAGAGAGAAAACAAGGCAAGCGTGAAAGCGTGTCTGTGTTTATCGGTTCCTGCCGATAGTGGTGTGAATGTCATGAAGGGTGACAGAGCAGAAGAGAGCAGCGAGAGTGACCACGTTGGGATGGAGAGTGAGAGATACCAGAGAAGTGTATCGAGCAAACGCTATCCACGGCGAGATGTCCAATTGAGAAGAGTGCCCGAGGCTAGCTTAGGAGGTGAGAAATGTGTGCCTTTCCCAGGGGTGACAGTGGAACGAAGAGACGTGTGTGTGAAAGAAGAGGAGGAGAGGACAGTTGAAGGAATGATGAGTGTACTACAGCCCCATGTGGCCATGGAGGACTGCAAGAGGGAGGCGAGGACTGAATCTCGTGTAGAGACAGGGATGGAAAGTGCCGAGCCCAGGGAGACCCCAGGTGGCGGGTGGACAGTGCGTGTTAATGACTGTCCCGGCGAGGCAAAGCAGAGAGGGAGAAGAGGGCGTGAATGGAAGAAACGGAAGAAAGGAAGAGAAGTCTGAACTTGGAGGAATGGTCGAATGGGGATGAGAAAATGGATATGTCTGTCTGACTAGACCTATAGTTCACTAGCTGACGACAACGACCAGAGACATATGTAACCTTTCACAGGTAGAAGCAAACATGTGTCTATCCTCCTGTGTTTTCCCCTTTCTGTCTTTGCATGCCACTGTATTGATGTATTCACAATGGATAGTGATTAGAAAATATGTAACTGTCAGAGAAGGTTACAACCTTATATGAAGTAGACTAATGATGTGTTGAATAGTCAATTACCCCCATCGTGAATTCCAAATCCCCTGTAATTCACGACATTAGGTGTAGGGATGTCATGAATAGAGATGTTTTTGCTTAAGTTGATTCAATAGATATATTTGCCCACTCATCGTGAATTCCAAATCCCCTGTAATTCACGACTTTTAGGTGTGGAGGTGTGATGAATGGAGAGATTTTGTTGTAAGTTAGTTATATGAATAAGTATATGAGCCAGCCAGTTCTCAAACCTAGCTTTTAGATAACCCAGCCAGCAGTTAGGAAATTGTGTCAGGGTGGGATTTTGAAAAGGACAAAGGAGATTTGAACGTTTCTACTGCGTCGTGCCTGTGCCAAAAATAGGACTGGTCAGTGTGTGTAGACAAAGGAGCCCAATCTCGTGACGCCGGCCTCTGATGCAGGTCGCGTCATCCACATCTCGTGACCAGAGGAGACAAAAGAATCCGGCTTGTAAACAAGGTCCCATGACCGGGGTCTCGTGATGAGGGCAAGATGGCGTCTGGAGCGCGATTGGTCAGCACCGGACACTGAGTGCATCTATAAAACCCTCCCCGACCCTCTCCCTCTCTCTCTTCCTGCCAACACCTCGCGCCACACCTGCCCGCCGCACCTGACCGTGCGACGGAAAGCGCTGGAGGTCAACCAGACGGGGACGGAATGCGAATCCGCCGCCCAGCCGAGAGAGCATCAGGCAGTCATGCCTGATTAGCCCCGACCCCCGCCTGCCCACGGTTCAAGCCTCAACGCCCGCCCCCACGCCAACCGCCATGATGATGCAACTGACCACGCCAAGCCCGACCTACTCCACGTTTCACCTAGGAGGGGAGACGAAAGATGGAACCCTC
The DNA here is from genome assembly GCA_034096865.1 of Theodoxus fluviatilis. Taxonomy (NCBI): domain Eukaryota; kingdom Metazoa; phylum Mollusca; class Gastropoda; order Cycloneritida; family Neritidae; genus Theodoxus; species Theodoxus fluviatilis. Next base: position 33,082 of record JAWQFJ010012004.1, read on the forward strand.
CCTTCCACCAGCCTCACGCTTCAACGAGCCCTGACCCGGCTCTAAATCACCCAATTAATGGCCCACCGTTTCTTCACCCTGTCAGAAAGACACTTCATTCAACGGCGGTCAGCAGAGACTGACTCAATCAGATAAGTTGTATCACAAAAGCTGGCTGGCTAAACCTTACATTTCGATACCTTAAATTAGTTACATTAAGAATTATCATTTCACCTGCATTATTAAAAGTCATCTTTAAAGTTCAATCCACACTTTCTCCTCTGTACGGTCTTGTTCACTTGCATGGCATGGAATGAATGAAAGAATGTTATGGAACGGAAAGAAAAACCCCTAGACGAATCTCTCTTGAATGGGAGATAAAGAGCCCCGTTCGTAACACATGCTGTGGGTCCTGCAAGATGGAGGTCCAGTCGTGTTTGTGCCGGGACTTGTCTCGATAGCAGAAAGCGGTCACCTTTCAGTGGAAATGAGTTGTTATTAGATATATTGTTTGTGACGTTGGCTAGGTAAAAATAAGATGAAATGATGTCGTGGGTGTCAGAATTGCGCGCGTGTGCGAGTGTATGTGTGTGTGTGTGTGTGTGTGTGTGTGTGTGTGTGCTTGTGTGTGTGTGTGTGTGTGTGTGTGTGTGTGTGTGTGTGTGTGTGTGTGTGTGTGTGTGTGTGTGCGTGCATGCGTGCGTTTACGACTCGGACAAAATGAAAACAATGGAGATCACAAATGATGACTACGACATCGCAGAACTCGCTTTAAGACAATGTCACGAAGTGTTTATTTATATTATATTCTCATTTATTTAAAGAGCTGAACAGGTTGAGCTCTGCTCACATCCACTCACTCCAAGCTTACTTTTCCTTCGTTTCCTTGGAGAGAAATGATGATGATGATGATGATGATGATGATGATGATGATGATGATGATGATGATGATGATGATGATGATGATAAGGAGTTTTAAGGTCTGCCAGCCTTTATGGGCTATGTGAGGCCATCGATCACGGAAATCACAAGAACTCATTAAAGCAATTGCAAGTCAGTTCACGATTTCTCTTATACTTCGTCTTTAACGAATCGCGTTGAGAGGTGTGGTGGGACTTTTCTGACCCCCATTTCACAGGGAGTTACCTCTCTGGGAAGTCAGAGCCACATTGTCTCGTGGACCAGAGTACATCTTGCTTGCTTTTACCGAAGACTGTAGTTAGTTTTACAATCGTCAATAACCTATCATCGTTTGCAGTATTTATGACTTAAACTCCCTAAGAAATATTTCATGTTATAATTCATTTGGAAGCTCTTCCCACAAAGGGGGGCAATGTCAGTTTAAGTGACCGATTCGCCTTAAAGTAAACCGAAACCGCTTAATTAAGAACTTGATCTGTTTTGCTTGTCATCCATTGGCTGACAATTATTTCACAATGGAGAGTGGAGTACCGGGGTCGGTTGTATAGAGTGACTGAAAGAGAATAAATGACAAGCAACCGATAATTGTTCTTTCTTGAGCCGATGGGGCCCTGAAAAGGGCCGTTTGGGGGTGGTTCTGCAGCAGATGAGGGAAGGGTTCCCGCAACGAGATGGAGAGGTGGCGGGTTGGCAGGGGCGTGCAGCGGCGCTTTGGATTTCTTATGACGAGCTTTCGAAGTCACAGCTTCTTCGTCAGGCCAAAGTGACAAGGCTGGCTACGGGATAGAAATATATAGTGATAGGGGCAGGTAAATCACGTGAAGGGCGGATTATTTCACAGTAAGCGCAAACGCCCTCAATCTCCTGTGCGAAATAACTCCTCACACTATCTTCAAAATCAGCTCTTAGGGCTCAACATGGTGCCTATATTCACTCTTCTTTGGAGACTTTGTACATGCACTTGCTCTCATGCCCAGATTTTAAACTATAACGTATCACGTTCACCAGACACGCTAAAAGCCTAGACTCCTGGAGACGATCCCATCCCCAAAGCACGCCCCGTCTGGGAGACGCCCTGGCTGCCTGCTGTCCTCCTGCATAGGACACATGTCTCCGACGAGAAAAGACGTATTGGAGCTGAAGATTCGAAGACTATACAGGAAGAGTGAATTCGTCTGTCTCCTTCCTTTCTCCTCCTCATGACTACACTTCCCCCACCAGACCAGAGACTTCTTACCTCCTCCCGACCTCCGTGTCGGGAAGGACAAAGCTCCAGTGAGCGCAACTTCCATTCCCTGGGGTCCAGACCGAGCTATTCCGTGAGTAATTTGGAAGGAAAAGGCGGCGGCACTAGCACGATCCAAATGGATGTGGCGGCCTCCGAGGCGCCTCTCCTCAATCGCAGCTGCGGAGACAAGAGAAGGGCTCCACGCAAGTAAAGTCCAAGACACGAAAAGCAAGGCGGAGCAGCTAGGACGCAGAAAATAGAGTCTGTAAAAATAACGGTCCAGCACGCGCAAAAAAGACTGGCCTGTCAATCACTGGCTGAAATTGTAAGGCATGGAGGACATGTTGGCCTGATGAGGGTAAGCTTTCTATTGTTGAGACTTGATTACCGTGCTTTGGGTAGAATGGGCATATTTGACTGTCTATCTTATTTAGAGAGGACTACAACGCCGTAGATAACTAAACTGCATGCAGGCAGCGCTCCTGAAGCCTTCCACACACAGAAAAAAACACAGAACATACACACACCCACACAGACAGTGACACGCGCGCGCGCGCACTCACACACGCAAGCAGGTAGGCAGGCAAGCAAACAGAGAGACAGACGGACAAACAAATACACACACACACACACACACACACACACACACACACACACACACACACACACAACACACACACACACACGCACACAATAGTTGCGAAGACACACAGGCTCACAGACACACAAACACAGAGGACAAAACACAGACACTCAACTAAGTGGGGAAAGATAGAGTTGGAACCGAGATAGTTATCTTACGCAAGCAGGCTATCTAGGACTATGATATGCTAGGTAAGGTGTTTCCGGTCTCATTTTAAGTAATCGCTGTGCTCATAAGAAACGTCCATTAAATTAATTCTTGTAATTAATCCGTTTCCAAACCCAGGCACTGCCTGCGTTTTCCTCTCAAGTGTGTTACCTACTCCTGTATGATTACAGTGTTGGTACCTACTCCTATATGATTACAGTGTTGGTACCTACTCCTGTATGATTACAGTGTTGGTACCTACTCCTATATGATTACAGTGTTGGTACCTACTCCTGTATGATTACAGTGTTGGTACCTACTCCTGTATGATTACAGTGTTGGTACCTACTCCTGTATGATTACAGTGTTGGTACCTACTCCTATATGATTACAGTGTTGGTACCTACTCCTGTATGATTATAGTGTTGGTACCTACTCCTGTATGATTATAGTGTTGGTACCTACTCCTGTATGATTGCAGTAATCACTAGTTTAACAAAGATGCCAGGAACGCCTTTAATAATGCTTTCCTGGCATATCATAGTCCTAGGAAATCCGTCTCTGTCACATAGAGATTCGTGCATTACCTAGCCAAGGGAGACAACCACTTGCTGACCCCTGGTTTTGAGAGTGACAAAATATCCTGCAATGCAGCGACAGCTGGAAGGATATGACGGCGGTCTGTGAGCAGCGAGGTCAGTCTGCCCTGACCCGCCAGGAGCAAACACTCATAAGAAAGAACAGCTGCGACGCCTACGCCTGCACTTGTCCATCACGTGAAGAAGAAGAAAAGGAGGAGGAAGTTATTATTTTTACCGGAATGCCCTGTCTATGGGGATATTCGTTCAAAATAACTTGCAAGAAATGTACTTTAGTCGAAATCAATACACTGATTTCATTGTCGGTGAGCACTGAAAAATCAACAAACCGGGCTGTATGTTTGTACTTGGTTTATGTATATAAGCGTCAAAACTGTTCTGTGGGATACAAAGAGGAGGAGGAGGAGAAAGAGAAGGCAAACGTGATCATGAGAAGGGGCTGCAGTAACTTGACTAACAAGACCACACAGATAGACTGGACACGTTTGAAGAATAGGTTCATTTCCGTTTGCCGAAAACGTTTTGAGACGAAGTTTTTTCAACGTTTTCGTGGAAACAAAAAACACATCTAGTTAATACCATAACAAACCATTTTCAACGCGTTATATTTTTATTGTAGCATGATTTAATTCACGTTCACCCGAAAAAGTTACAAAACGTTGTATCAACGTTAGCAGGGCAAATTATCTAAACGTTTCAGCACAGTTATTCAACGTTTTATTATACTTTTATGTCAGGATAATATAGACCAGATTAAAACTATGATAAAAGATTGTAAAACTGTTTGTTATAGTGGTAACGTGATTTGAATTACCTTTGCCTGAGTACGTTAAGGAAACATCGATGAAATGTGAACAATAAAAGTTTCCCCTCTAATGTTAGTAAAACGTTTCTGGAGAAAAAAAAATCGGAATAAGTGTTTCAAAAAGACTTTTTGCGCAGATATATTTGCAGACATACAAGTGACTGTTTTTTCACTAAGTGCATGCCAGCATGCATGTGGTTCTCTTACCTCATGCAACTCATTCCTATTCAGAAAACATATAATTTAACTATTCCCTTCCCTACACAAGAATGTCCTCCCTCCCTACCTCCTTCCCCGCCTCTCTCTCTCTCTCTCTCTCTCTCTCTCTCTCTCTCTCTCTCTGTGTGTTTTGCTGTTTTCAACATGATGGACCACTGCCAAACTTCAAAAACCGAGAAGGTAAGGCGAACATGCTGGGCGGAATAGACATATAGAAATCAATAGTTACAGGCAGGGACGGAACCCCCTACCTCTGGGTGAACGATAGAGTACACTCGAAATGCCAGCGGGCTGACGTTCTTACCACATGTTATTAGCCTGATTCATGTTCGACAGTTGAAAAACCTGGTTTGTTAGGAATAATGAGATTCACACTTTGAAATTCAGATGGCAAACACTTCCCCTGGGATGGGCAACTCAGCCACACGTTTGTTGTTCTAGGTTTGCTTGGAAAGACCTCATCTTCCCCTGTCATTGGCAAGTTATTGATTCCAACTCGTATGTCTAAATGATGGCCTGAAACCTCTCATTTGAAGTAACATGACACGCCAGTGGACACTGCTGGCAGAGTCGCAAGCAAAGCGGAAACCAGGTGAATTCCCAACAATGGTCACGCCTGGAGTTCATATTTGGTTATTTCCTTGGGGTTATTAAGTCTTCTTCGTCTTCAAAGCTTCACAGCCATCTTCCTTCATGCTCGGCACAATACGTCCAGGGTTTTTCTCTCATTCTTTCAAAAATGTCAGCTTATAAGGATATTTTGGGCTTGTTGGCAGAATCAATGAAATAGGGGGAGGGAGCAGGTGATAGGGAAGGGAGATCACATTAAAGGGGGTCAAAAGACGAAGGGAGGGGAGATGATGAAGAGGGATTCTGGAGAATGCAGTGAGAAGGAGGCACAAGGAATTAGAGTGGGCGGTTTTTTTCAACGGAACGTGAATACATGGAAATCGGTCGAACACGCCAGTCTCTTATGGTTTTGTGTGAGATCACCAGGAAGCCGGGCAGTTCGAGTGTAGCATCGCGGTTTGTCGATTTCCACGAGATGAGGATGGTCTTGGAGAGGCGACCTCAGCCTAAACTCAAACGTACAGAATTGTGTGGCCATTAGGGCAGACTGCGACTCTGTCTAAATCAACGAGCAAGTGCAATGCGCTAGTTTTGCAGAACGTCTTTTATTGTGAAGGTCGAGCAAACGTTGATCTCTGTTCTGTTTAACTATCTCTCTGACTTCTTTTCTCCAAGCCGGCTGCCAGTTTTAACCAACACACAGCTTCCATACCGCATGCCCTAACAAATGCCACAAAACAGCATTTGAAGCGTATATTAAGTTCAGATTAGAAGATTTGTTGTCAGATGTCAATAATCCGGATTTCTCCCGTCCGGGAGAAAACTGGATTGTCAACATATTGCAATTTCCCTATCAGTTGCTACCTGTGTCATTACAGTGAGCTGTAACCCTGTGTGTGTGCACAAATGAGCATGAATGTACATTTGCAAGATGAACATCAATGACGCACCTTTCCCTCTGTGTGACTGTCAGTGTTGGTTCAACGTCTATCACGTGCCAAGAAACAAAACATCGTCCTAAACAGCTTCCTCATCCTTCCACCGTGTGTATTATTCAGACTTGTTGTGGAAATCTGCTTTCTGCCATTTCCACCACAGGATCTGCCCGCGCCCAACTAAGCTGGTGTTTCGTCATGAGCGCGCTGAAATAATGAATTTCCGATCCTTTCAGGTTTTCAGTATTTGACACTCGGTCGAACAAATAAACTAACGTTATGTCGCGGGGGGAAAATTGAGGTAGATTTGTTCAAGCTGCATACTGTTTCCTGGTCATAATCTGTCGTGATACAGACATTCGTTCTTCCTAAACGTACCTCTACTTGCCATCGAGTCAGAGGATATGTAGACACAAGTGTCGAAGAACGTAAGCAAATGCAGCATACAAACCCAGGTTTGGATCCAAACGGTTACCGAAACATAACTTACCTGAAAAGTCGCGGACTAGATGATGAAAGCGTATAATTTGTATTCCCGACACATGCAACTGAAAGGTGCTACAGACTGGGAAACATCATTATATCTATCCGGTCACAGCAAACGAAACAAAACTCATAATGGACTGTTTGCCTCACTTGAGGGCGGCTCGTCCAACTGCGAAGAATGCAAGACAATGGCTATTCAGGAAGTGGAGTGTTTAAGGAAGATGAATGTCTGGAATATCACAAGCCTTTGTCGTACAGCCACGAGGCAGGTCGAATGCGAGCCGAGGAGAAGATTGGGAGGCCCACCGTACAAGTGCCTCGTGCACCTGGGCATCTCCCCTTGGCCGCATTGATGGCGACTGCCTTAGACTCCCTAGGGAGAGCACACTACTCAAGCCTCCTGCATATTTTATCACGGAGCGGCGCCTGAGAGCGGGAGGAAGTCCAGAGCCCGCTCTCGGAGTTGACTGGTTGTCACTAGTAATGCATTATTCCTCTGAAATCGTGAGAGACTGACAGTCCTGACCTTACAGCTGGGGAAGCGCATCTTCGGTCATCCAATGTCCGGGACGAGCAGACATTCCATCTTGCTTTCAGCCATGCCAACAGCAGTTACACATGTGGCGGTCTAATGGCCCTGTGAACGCTTATTTTATTCATGGACCCATGGCTCTGACTACATTGCGACGGATAATTGGCATTCTACATGAACGTATTACATCATGCAGCAAAGAGTTAGAGATCTTGTCTGCCCGCCTGGAGGAGAATCATGCAAATACGGCATCAATAAATGAACACTGGTCTTGATTTGAGAGGCTGAGAAGGTTCATAGATCGTAAGACTGTATGTTGCGTATATTAGCTCCGCCATTAATTGACGAAAATGTGTCTTATTAAAACATACCGTCTTTTTATTCTATTAACGATGGCTGTATAGATCGGATTTGAACTAGAAGTTTTTCCCATTTCGCTGATTGTAAAAAAAGCAGCAGATGTTGACGAGACTGTCTCACGATTCGTGTTCAAAATGTTTGTGCTTCATGTCCGAAAAAGAAAGCAGAAAAGAACGGTGCAAAGACAGCTGGGCCAGAAAGACAATCCTGCTATTAGATGACATTGAATAGCATAAGGAGAAAATACAACGAAGCACGCTTATGTTACACTATGTTCATCCCGTGATAGTTGGGGTGCCATGCAGAGCTGAAACATCACCCATGGAGCTCCATGACCCGCAGTTTTCTGCAACTTGTAGCAAGGTTGCAGCAAGGTTGTAGCAAGGTTGCAGCAAGGTTGTAGCAAGGTTGTAGCAAGGTTGCAGAGCTGTGGCCAGCCCATCTCTTGATGTCATCGAGCCAGGCTTGCGTTTTTCTGCCTCATTGCTTCCTGCCACGGACTGCACATTGGAGGATGATCTTAGACTGCGATTATAGCAGCACTTTGACTGAAGGTGGTCGTTAACTGAATACAGATCCTGACCAGGAAGTCTTTAAAATTCCACGCAAATCTACTAGTGGAGGAAGTAAGAAGGTTAAAACGTCTCAAGTTAACACAGGGTACAATTTGTAATGGACCCCCTGAAAAGTACGAGGTCACTAGTCCTATGCAACGTCAGCCACGAAAGAGATGACAACCGTTTTTCCCAGTGAGGCCATGCAGTGCCAAAACCTGCACGTTTGAGTGGATTTGTACCCTTTTGGGGGTTATTTTTCTTGTGGGAAAAATAGAAGAGTAGCCTCCACGGTCATCGACGTAGACGCGTTGGCGGAGTTTTTTTTTCTTTACTTCCAAAGCGCACACGTAAAAAGCATGAGTTGGGTCCTTTACCGATGACTTTTCCCAATAGGCTCGTCTGGCGTCTGTGGGTCTGCTTCGTGAAAGCACCTGAACCGCAAACAAAATAATCTCTGCCTCAAGGTGACACGAACTTAGAGAGACTAATGAGAGAAAGAGAGAGAGAAAGAGAGAGAAAGAGAGATAGAGAGAGAGAGGAGGGGAGGGAGGGAGAGAGTGAGAAAGTGAGGGAGAAAGTGAGAGAGAAAGTGTGAGATAAAGTGAGAGAGAGAGTGAGAGAGAGAGAGAAAGAGAGAGAGAAAGAGGGAGACAAAGAGAGAGAGAGACAAAGAGAGAGAGACAAAGAGAGAGAGAGAGACAAAGAGAGAGAGAGAGAGAGAGAGAGAGAGAGAGAGCATTCTGATAGTTCGAAATGTGATAAGCCTCGGATGTGCAACAAACGAGGTGAACAACATCGCCAGTTGGAAAAAATCACGTGGTCCCGTGTGATAGATTGTCAGGAGCAACGCTCACACTTGGGAGTACTTTGCGTGCCAAGTTCCCCCACAGGAGCTTCCTCCTGACCCCGTTTTGCTTTTCTCGGGGCACTAAGTGTTCGTGATAGTTTTTCCCTTGTAGTTTGACTCTTATTCTCTGTGACATGATTTCCTCATCGCATTAAGATCTGGCAGCTGGAGAGAGTTTCCTCGAATGCAGTGCGAGTGGAAGACAGCAGGAGAGAGACCCCTCGAAAGAAAATTGAGTACACGGTTGCACTCACGCATACCTATGCTACTGCTCCATTTCCGTTTCTAGCTTTGCCTCCTTTAATATACGTCTAACAAAGAGGCATGCATACAAAAGTATCTATCATTTGAATGCTTCTTTTTCAGCATGATTTTACACATCAGTCCCTTCTCTATTCATACTTACCAATTACTATGACATGACATGACAATGTATGTACAAGAGGGAATACATGCATATGTAGATACAAAAGATCACACGTGTGCACACAATTCGCACGTACATGAGTGATTTGTCCTGAATATACGAAGATTTCGATGTATGCTCTGCCTTTTTCTAAGACTTTTCCTTTACTGTTATTTTAGAAAACAAATCTTAAAATAAAGAGAAAGGACTTTATAAACATTTTTTTATTCGGAACAACTTGTATGTTAGCTGCCTAAAACAGGAAAGTAGTTAAATCCAGCACGAATTTCTGTTGTCAAACTTCTCAATACCTGTCCCCTGGGTTTGTTCCTGAAACGGAAAACTTCTAACCGAGAAGACACACTTCAAGGTATTTTCCCCCGGGTAAGGGCACCACAGTTTGGCTGGAGATGTCAGCACAATCAAATTTACGAAACTTTTGACAAAGTAGGCAATGCCCTAACCTCCCTTTGAAAATATACGCTGTGCGCCTCGAATGATTATTTGGTTAGGTTGTTGACCGCAGAGGGGCAATGTTTTTGCGTTATGAAGTAGTCAGAGAGTTGTTTTTGTGCCCTGGTTATGTGCCTAGTCTCTGTGTACGTCAAATTGACATGGGTGTGAAGCTACAGTGATGTACCATATACAGTATAAGTGAAGTGCGTTTTGTAATACCTCCCTCGGGAAACTACACTTCACGGAAGCAATACAACATTGAAGAAAAAGCCCTGTCCAATTTTACAACTTGTTCATGGTTCCCTAATAGAATAGTCGAAGCAGGTGAAGAAGGGCCTGCTGATTTTTCACTGATCGAATTCTTGTTATCTACATTTATTGGGAAGTCTTCTTGATAAGTACAGAAGAGGAAATGGCGCTTTGCATTAGACAAAACCTAGTCCGTGCGCCAGAAGACAACATCGCTGATCAAGTAGCAAGGTACCAGTTTATTTCTTAACAACAGTGTAGGCACCGTACTCCATGTACAGACGTATTACATGGCAGCGGTAGGATAGTCTGACGACGGCCAAAAACCTACACCAAAACGCAACGCCACAAACAAAACAAATGGCCACACCACATATTCACCTAACACGTCATGTGTCAACTTCACTTGCTATATGCCATGTGTTACACCATGCCTGACAACAAGATTCACAGATCACGGAAAACCCGTGTGCTATTACAAGCGTTGCCTGAATAAAAACTCATTCGCGACGCGTAGCATTATATGATCCTAAGCCCTGAACACAGTCGTTGGCGACGCATGGGTTCATAGGATGCTACGCACTCGCATGAACTTTCCTTGTTGTAGGATGGGAAGATCGCATACAGAGAATTGGACTTAATCTTATAGCTTAAGTATTTTTCAATACGATTTTTCCTAATACATCTGTTTTCTTCTTTTCCAGGGATAGGACGCACTAAAAATAGTGCGTCTTGAATCAGCTGAATTTCAATCTTCTACGTGTATCCCCTACTTCAATGAATCAAACCTTTCAACGAATGAAGACACAACGAAACCGCTTCTGTGTGGAGTTCGAAGATGTATTTTCAAAAATTACCTCAATTAAGTTTCCTGAAGTTCTGACAGCATTTAAAGTCACAACAATAGGCCACGCCGTTGTATTCTCCTGGGAAAAAATGCTGTTTTCAACTTACGACAGCGACCGGCTCATCATATTCAAAAGAGATGTTATGAATGAGACATCAAAGAAAAGGCCGCTTGAGCACCAGAAGCACTGTGGTGCTACGCCAATGATGGCTTTATTGATTGTTGCGTGATATCGAGGAAAGTGTGTCTGAGAACCCTTGTGTCTTTCGACATCGGTGTGACCTTCCGATGTGCTTCTAGTCCTATCAGTCCTCGTTGACAGCGGCAGCTGCTACTGCTATCTCTGCAATGATTGCGCTATCTCCAATGTGGCCGCATGCGATGATTGTTGTAGCATCAGTGCTGCTGAGTCCAAACCTAACAAGCATCATATCTCCGCTCCCGGACCTGCTCTGGGTGCATGTTACAGATTGAGTCAAATGCTTCCCGCTCTACACACAGTTCCACATCCTTCTTTGATGGGCTTGTGAGCCTTGTGCTTCCATTTGACTGAGATATATCTGGTACCGGAGCGTTGCTGACCTTCCGTTAAAAGGACCCACCAAAGCATAATAAGAACCGATCAGGCGCTCAGTAGAAAACACTTTAGCAGTTGTCACCCTGGCACACGGAGACCAGGCTCTGAAGGCGCTCGTGTACTTAACCTTCTCTTGGCAGATTAACAGCCCTCTTCCGATGCCTTCAGTTTCTAACGCGTTGCACTTGAACCCGTCCTTCAACAGCAGAGCACTCAGAAGCACGGGCTTGTTTCTCTAGAGGACGTAAATGGTGTGGTAACATCTTTTAAAAGTAGTCCTGTAGAATCATCACTTAAGTCGTCGTCAAGCTTCTAGAAGCGTCGAGGCTGTCCAGCCACAAAGATTACAGTATGCCATGGCTCATGTCACACCAACGTGCGTGGGCTTTCTGCTTAGCGGACAACAATATGGCAACACACTCATAGTAAGAAAGTTTAGGTAATGACCGGGAGTTTAAACGTCGTTGCAGGTATTTGTGGAACTCCATCTCTTAAGGCGCTATTTTGGTTTCGACGATGTTCTCAAGAGTGCGCCTCTTACGTCCTTCGTTGCACTTCATCCCTGACCTCTTGTCGAGTGTCTGTAACAGAAACACCTGCTTGCACATTTTCGGCTGACAAGTCTTTTTCATGCCCTGAGTAAAACCGCAGTGCAAAAGTACGACAGAGAGGATAACGGCAGGACGGACCACGACGGGAGTGACAGGTATTTTTGGCAATGTGCTTCGACTTCTTCACATGACGTATCATTTCTGTCACAACACACCTAGTCTACCAAGCACGTCAGTGGTGGAGTAGAACCCCGCACTTTTATAAGCTAATAAGGATTTAACGTCAGCAGACGTCCCTTCAGTACTAATGTATGTGTAAACGAATGCAAGGAAAACAAGGATTGCAACAGCGAAATACAATGTGTGAAATATAATACTTTGTAAGGAAAAATTACTCAATCGAAATTTTCCATCTATTGGGTCCGATACAGGTTAGAGCAGACAAACGGGTGGACATTAATACACAGACACGTACTCACAAGCAGTGACGCAAAAGTAGTCTCTCAGCTAACAGAGACACAGACGGAGAGCTGCAATGACTAATAGATGGAAGCACTCAGGTGAGCATACAAGCGACCAAAAACAGGCACACTACCTCTACAAAGACACACAGAGAAGAACACCGCGCGGAGGGAGGCAAGTGTATGTTCAGATGGAAGTATAGCAAGGGAAAGAGATGAGATTTGAAAGAAAAGATAATCTAAAACAGGAAACCAAAAATCCACCTAAGACAGAGTGCTAGTGAAAACTAAGAAAGATTGTCTAGAACAGAAGAGAGACATGCGCGCACAATAACGAAATATGGAATACATAGTGAGTGAAAGAAACGTGTAAGAGGCATGAGAGACATAGAGGGACTGAGGAAAACAGAGACAGAGAAATGAAGACATGGATACAATGAGAAATCCGGAACTCTACTAAAATTAATTGCCACAGAGAAAGAGAAACCAATCAGAAACACAGATGAAAACTAGAGACAGGAAATTATATCAGACAAAATCGAGATAAACACTCAAAGCAGATGAAAGGAACGAAATAAAATCAGACATGGCGACACAAAGCAAAACAGGCACATGGGAGACAATACACGAAATACCTACGAGGACTAGGAAGGAAAAAATAGAGCCAGGAAACTGATTTAAAAGAGATAGAGAAATAAACAAGCGAAACAAATATGTATACAAAATGAAATAAAAAAGATATAACCAATCAAAAACAAAGACGGGGAAATAGATCAAGGAGAGGCGGGAAGAGGGGAGGATCTCAACATCCTGGCCGAAGACATTGCAAAATGGATGAAAATGAATTAGCGGACACCAGTCTCGCCACAGATCAGGAACTGACGTGATGGCAGGCTCCCATTGATGACAGATTGATGAACTTGCCTCCCGCAGGCTGTGGCGCCGTCTCTCATTGACAAGCCTGAATGACTGGAGTCTATCTAAATCGCCACCCAAGCCCTTCATGTCGCCTTGTTTCCCTTCTCGCCCGCCCTAATAGCTAAGCTGACCCTCCTCGGTGCCACAGCTGCACGCAGAGAAGCTTTGTTCTGCCACGCAACGTAAGAGGCACCTGGACAAAGATGGCCGCGAGCACACTTCCTGTCCGAGGTCTCTGCAGGAAGCTCCCCACACGGGCACCTAGCGGAGCAGGGTGATTGAAGAGTACATGTTTACCCACTTGATGGACATGCAGGTTTCTCCTTGTCAAGACAATCCCCCCTCCCGACACCCCCACCCACCCCCCACCCTTCACCTCCAGCTTTGCATCCGAGCCCTCTCACAACCCTGTGTGACCCGCATAGCCTCTTGGTGACCTGGGATGAATTACCTCTCAGCTTAGGCATGCGCACTCTACTGAGACGTCACAATACTGTTTTCAAAGATAGGCGCATCGATACTTGACTCAGTTGACGAGACGCATGATGATAGAGCGACATCCATAGAACACTAAGGACAGTAATAAATATGATGCATCATGAATGAATTCTGCCTGTGATGTCTTACGTCTACATCGGAGGCCCCGCGTAGGAAAAAGATAATGATTAGTCACGAAACAATTGGCCGTAATCTGGCGACTGAGGCGAATTCATCTGTTTTCTTAGTCAACAATTCGTTCAAGCTAAAGCTCACCCACGCAATCGAGAGGAGGAAAAAGAATCACTGCTCGCTGGTGCACGAGAGGTACCCGTAACTGTCTTGCCTCTTACTCGCCTCATTGTTTTCAATCATGAGAAATGTGACAGAAATATGAGCACCACTCGAAAGCAGTCACGCAATCTGGGTTTGTCAACAAATTTTGCGAACGAAAACAAATATTCCTCGTCTTTGCCGCAAGGCTGGACAGAAACGGTTTTCCGGTTGTCGTCGTAACCCCCTTTGTAAGGTACATCATGCACACACACATATACACACTCACACAAATACACACACACACACACATACACACTCACACAAATACACACATACACACACATATACACACTCACACAAATACACACATACACACACATACACACTCACACAAATACACACATATACATACATAATACACATATATACACTCACACAAACACTCACATACACACACATACACACACACTCACACAAATACACACATACACACACACATACACACACATACACACACATACACACTCACACAAACACACACATACACACAAACACATACACACACATATACACACTCACACAAATACACACATGCACACACATACACACACACTCACACAAATACACACATACACACACATACACACATATACACACTCACACAAATATACACATGCACACACATACACACACACACTCACACAAATACACACATACACACACATACACACACATATACACACTCACACAAATACACACATGCACACACACACTCACACAAATACACACATACACACACATACACACACATATACACACTCACACACATACACACACACACACACACACACACACTCACACAAATACACACATACACACACATATACACACACATATACACACTCACACACATACACACACACATACATTCACACACTGTCACGTCTCGTGTAACATGGCCTTTAAATTATTAGTGTGAAGTCAGCGCTTACGGTAGCCTAGTGCGCTCCGTTTGCCTTGTTGTTTTCATGCCTAGTGTGGTTTTTCATGCAATATTATGGGTGATGCACGTGGAATTTCGTGTTTGGTGTTTATCCCGTGCAACGATGGTCGGTTGGGGGCCGTTTGCACGTTAATGTGAACACTCGTAAAGTATTTAACCAGGGGTTTGATGGGAGTAGGGGCAGGTGATTTTGAGCTTGGAGAAAGGTTGGTGGGTTTCTCTGCTTGATGGGGGAGTCTCGGGGGAGGAGTAGCGTATATGAGTGTCGGCATTGGCCGTGGGCGAGGTGCAGTCCGTTGTTTGGAATTGGTTGGAGATACCGGCGTTGGGCGAGGGTCACAGAAGTTGGCGCCTGTTGTTGGCGTGTGAGAGGGGGGTTTGTCGGAGTCGATGAGATTGCCGGGGTTTTGTTGGTGTTTTCGGGTCTGTTGTGTATGAGTACAGGAGTTGGCGCCGGTTGTTGGCGTGTGATGGGGTTTGTCGGAGTCTGTGAGATTGCCGGGGTTTTGTAGGCGTTTTCGGGTCTTTTGAGTGTAGGAGTTGTGATTGCCTAGAGAGAGCTTTCCTTGATTGGGTTATCGTCTTCGGTATTTGTGTCCGAGTTGTGTTGCGTAGAGGTGCATAGACCGGCTTGCTTACGCAGGTTTGTCTGTTCGCTTTTTTTGCAAATGTCAGGTTGTATTGTGTTAAATGTAATTAAATTCACTTTTTTTAATTTGCACTTGTTGTGATCCTTTATAATTGTACATTCGTGTGTGGAGTGTGCGAGTGCTGTTTTGGGTAATGAATGTCGTCGATTTGTCATGTGGTTGTTCATCATGGTGGATTGACGGGCCTAAACACCGGCGCCAGGTGGAGAAGTCTACCTTTTGGTGTCACACACGCACACACGCACGCACACGCACACTCAAACACAGCACACACACACACTCATACATACTGTATGTATACACACACATACACACATATACATACACCCGCGCACGCACACTCATGCACCCAAATGCATAAACATGCATAAACACACGTACACACATACACACGCGCATATACACACGCACACGCACACACACACACACACACACACGCACGCGCATACCCTCCCCCCCCCCCCCTCCACATCCTTACCCCTCTAAAATGTTAGATCTTTTATTTGGTGGCAACGTTGCGACTTTCCATATTAGTAACAGTACTTATGCTATTTGAGGTAAGCCTCTAGATCCAGTCCACAGAGCTTAAGTCAGTTTTTCTAAGAATTCTCATTAATCGGGTCTGAACACTGTCGATGACCTGTAGAAGGTACAGCAATCTGGAGTAATAGATTTGGTTCCTTTTATGTAACCATTCATGATCGTTCATTTCGAACTCTACAAAAATCATGTCTACATTTGGAGTGACATTCCTGAAATCGGCACACATTTAAGCGTTGTGCTTACAATTGCAAAACGAAGTCAAACGCCCTAAACAAAGTATGGAAGTTCAGAGAGCGGTAAGAAATGAATATGCTGATCTGGAGGCCTGGCAGCAAAAGCGACAGAGGAGAGAGGGAGGACGGCATTTGCAAGGACAGGGTGACAAGGCAAAGTAGTAAACTAACACACCGACCCACACAGTTCAGACAGGCAAACTGACTGATGAGTCGACAAACCCACAGACAGATAGGTATCCAAAAACGATACACACGCGCGTAGGCACGCATGCACGCGCGCACGCGCGAGGACACACACACATAGAGTTAAACAGCCTTACAGGCAGCAGGTAGGCAGACACATACACGAACAGACACACAGACACAATGATGTAATGACACGCAGGCCCACACACTGACAAAATGGTAGACACACACGAAGATACACAGACACACAAACAAATAGAGCAGGTCACGTAGACAGATAGACAGGCTCTCCAACAGGCTGACTCATCTGGTCTTTCTCCCCAAAGAAACACATGTATACATACACATACACGCACGCACGCACACACACGCGCACGCGCGCATACACACACACACACACACACACTATTTCGTAATGTTCTGCTCTGGCGCATCGTTTACATTATCCAGACATTAATAAGCATTCATTGTTACACCCTGAAATAGGAATACCACTGCATTTGGTTGATATCAGTCCTGACAACATGGTCAGGTTGAAATATTCTGCTCTCTCTATAGAAGGTTCTTTGGCTTTCCTTGTTCGGTGCGTTAAGTCTATCTCAAGGAGATGCTTTTTAACTCCTCTTTGAAAACAATTTTATCGGTGTTCAATTTTAGTTCCCATGGCGACAGACGGATGCAGCTGCGGCGTTGTCACGTGGGGCTCTCCTGAAAATGAGTGAGTTCTCTGCTCCTGCGTGGCTTAGTGCCTAGCGAGAACTCTGTCATCTGTCAGCTTGGCCGTCGTCGCTAATAATCCACGCCCAGAAGGATGGAGGCAGTCCGTAATGAGCGTGGATCCTACTGGTTGTCTTTCCCTTTCATCCATTGTTAACTAAATGGACGCTGATTAGCTGCCGGAACTCCTGCTGAGCTCCTCCGTTGTCAGCTTGAAACCCGATGTGACCAAAGGATCGTCTTGCTTGTTCGCCATTAAAGAATAAAGAGACTCTCTTGCATCATGTTCGTCCCATCTCTTGGCTCTGGACTTCTTCGGGAGACTTTGGATAATGATGATGATGATGATGATGATGATGATGACTGCTGATAATGACGTGTGCAGTAGTATGATTATATTTACGGACGGGCCGCCTCGGTGTGCTGTTGTCTTCCTGCTAATTACGTTGAAGAAAGGGCAACGCCATTTCTAATTATCCAGCTTCATCACTGTCTCTCATGAATGCGTGTTGAATGTAATCCCTCTCGTACGTGTGGTCGAGAAAATTATTGTTGCTAATGTACCTATTAATGGCTTGCATGGATTAGTACTGGTTATAAAAGGAGATTATCCTCCCGGTCAATTTTGCGTGTAGGACAAAGAGTCACCCAGTTTTGGATGCAGCTTCTCATCTGTTGTGAATGAAAGTCAACTATACGGCCAACTCTTCATGTTGTTAAATGAAGTCTCCTGTGAGAAGTAAAAGTAGGTAGGAAAGGTTCTGAGAAGAGGGGCGGTAATCTTTAACAGTAATTCATTTATAAAGAGCTCGGAGAAATCAATACCTAAAACTAAGAAATATTTTTCTGTGTCCATTTTACAGTTACCGACAAAGAGCTAGCTGGAAATTAGAGCATGTCTCTTTCGAGGATTGGAAACTGACAACCAACTAATCATTCCCACTTTGGAATACTACCATCTGAGACAAAAAACAGCGGATGGGGGAGGATCTCAGGAAGACAGACATAATCGCAGACCATCGTGTTCTCGCCATCACGATGGGGTGTCTACGCGCTGTTTGTTTAGACGAAACCCGTGATGCTCGGGTGACTTATCCGGGCAGTATCACGTCATGGGATCGGATGAGATAATTGGCTTGCCAGCTCCTGCTGGGGTGTGTGTACTCCTCCCACGGCCCTGCAGAAGCTCGGAACCCCTCCATCCCTGCATCCTCCTGGACTTCGCCCCTTTTCAGGCAAATGTTTGTCTCCATCGGGTCAGGACCCGGCCATGTTATTGCTCGGCCCGGACTAAGACCATAATTGCTCAGGCGAGGGCATGGGGAGCCACATGAAAGGTCCTCGCCTGCTTTGATTCAGCTGCCCGAGCATTCTTTCCTGTATAAACGCTAATCCATTGGCGACCGTGATCAATGAAGCTGTCGGTATCGATTGGGCAAGGGCTTGCTTGATGGACTGGGAATGACAAGGAGGCAACGGTCCACTTTCCTTAGCGAGCCTTCAACCCCGTGAATATTTAGAGCCGAAGTCAAAGGGTTGGATTAACCTGTTGACATACAGAATGACCTTCCTCTGCCCTTCGTGAGAAGACGTTTTCTATCGTAATTAAGTCGTTCGGAAAAAAACATCAGGCAGCATCCTCTGTATGGAATATATTTTGACACCAAGCACGCCTGGGTAAGCATAATCTTAAAGTAATACTGATTTTAATGGATTAAAATACATTTACGCCGGAGGCACTGTAACATTTTTAACAGTGTAACCAGCCATCTCTGCATTGAACTCCTTTCAAAAATATTTTATGAACCAAGTTATATGGGAACGGTTGCATTTCTACTTCTGTGCTCGCAAAGCATAACTAAATACCCCTTGGGGGAAACGCTCATTTTATTACGAAACGAAAACATGACTGTACAAGTTACTCGCCTTGAATGCTGCAATTGATCGGCTTAAGAGTCCTTAGAAACTAAACATTTTAAAAAACAAAAATCGTTTTGAAAATACCATATTCGTAGGTCAGTCATCTATTAGCGTTTGTGAGACCTTTATTCCTCCGGGGTATTAATCGATACATACATACTTACAGGTACACCCATCCATGCATCCGCAAATGCACGCGCGTACAGGCACATACACAGGCAGTTAAAAGTATACTCATAAGCGCATGCATGAGAGTACGCATACTCACGCACGCACACAAGCAACATACGCGCACGGGCAAGCACACATTCCCACTCACACAAACACGCACATTCACCCGGCTGCGGTATTCCATTTTGCAAAAGGAATTTTAAATGTAGGGCTGCTGGACTCTTTTCGGAGCTCCTCGGCTGTTTACGTCAGCCTTCGGAATCCGGTTCGCCTGACTTTGGTTGACTAGATGGCCGATGAGGTGAGATAGTAAACGTTGCAATGCATGTAACACTTTGCCGCGTGTGTCTTTCCTGACCTTTTTTATTCACGACATCCTAAACCCCTCACCTCATCCTCAATTATATTTTCTCCGCATAGCCTATCTCCCATCTTCCTATTTCGTATTTTCTGTGTTCACGAATTGTGCAAACGCCCCATCAAAAGCCAATGTTCGACTAGGTAGGTGCAAATTGTGTGCACTGTGTAGTCATATGTGGACATTTTCTGCTTCGAACACAGTGATGAACAAGCATAAGAGAATACTTCTCAGTGACTCCCACAGAAAAATTCAGCAACAAGATGTGTTGGCATAAGATAATAACATGCCTTTCGTTCATGTGACCGTAACGTAGAATATCATCCAACTCAACGTGATGCGAGATCCAGTGCACTCTAGTCGTAGCATATCAACTATCTCAACAGCAAGGGGAGTTGACGTCACGAGCCGAGCACAGCCGGGAGTGGTGTCTCTCTAATCCCCTTTGCAGAACGGATCACCGCCATGCGGCCCGACCGCACATAAGCGCGCTCCTACGCATGCACTTTTTACGACGAAACAAGGGCGCGTTGCTTACGCTAGTATCTTGCAAGGATTCGCAAGGAAACGCGAGGCGAGTGAGTTTCCCACAGCCTCTCGCTCACAAAGAGACGCGCGCTTTGCAGAGGAAGCTTCAGAGCATTCCAATCCACTAGAGACTTCGCCTGCCGGCAAAATAGTCTCTAGCACACTTCATATCACGTGATGGAAGGATTCCGTCCGAAATATGCATATGAGGAGGTCACACGGG
This sequence comes from Theodoxus fluviatilis, assembly GCA_034096865.1. Lineage (NCBI taxonomy): Eukaryota > Metazoa > Mollusca > Gastropoda > Cycloneritida > Neritidae > Theodoxus > Theodoxus fluviatilis. The sequence continues at coordinate 53,663 of JAWQFJ010012004.1, forward strand.
AGGCTTGTGGAATAACCCTCTGCTCCTTGACATACACCTTTAAAGTAGTTCTAAGACTATTTCGCACAAAACTGATAACTTATGAAATGGAAACAAGTTGTGACATCTGAATGATTTCTGTAAAAAGTGTGTGTGTGTGTGTTTGGGGGGGGGGGGGGGGGGGGGGGGGGGGGGGATAGTATCCAGAACGAACTAGTTTTGGAGCATTACTGTAATGCGAAGAGTCAAGTCTCTTACGCATTCATTGCGAACTGAGCCAGAGTCAATACTACTGACTCGGGTTCACAGAACGGCTTCAGAGGTTAGTAGCCGCGTTTACCGGGATAAATGAAAATGGCAGGGACCATACCAGTTGGGTTGCACTTCACAGACGGCAGTGCCTTTAATGTGCGTGTCACTGTCCGAGAATAGAAAAGTGTACGTACACGGAAGTATCTGCTGTTCGAGTGTTCGTTTTAATTAATATTGTGAAGAGTTTGCATGTAGGTTATTTCTAGTTTGACATAGTCGAAAACCTTTTATCAAAGTACATGTGATGGAGCGTCAATACACGGCACATGTAGGCTCTCTGAATTATGTCCCTTGAATTGATCCGTAGTGTATCGAGGCACACAATTTTCGACAAGATCATCTACATGTAAACCCGCGTTGCTTTCTTTTTTCTTTGGTGAAGTTCTCGTGCCATTCGAGGTGTCAACATGGATTGTTCTATCAATTGAAAAACTATCGAGATGTCTGCTTAAGTTGCTTCGTGTAACAGAAACTTTTTCACCAACTCTCGCGCCAGGACGCAGCCATATTCTTTCAGACTTCCGCTTTGCTACTTGAAGATTGGCCGTTGCCTAGACGTCTTGCCTCGCCTCGGCTTACTCGCGAGAAATTATTTGGCAACTAGTAGGATAAGCAATGCGCCCAGCTAAGTCAGCATTTATAAACACAAACGACAAAGGTGCGGTCACATGGAGAGGGAGTGCAATGATCTGAACAGATCACGATGAAAGAAAATTTGTCGGTGTCACTCTCAGTGCAGTGATCCTTACCGTGTAATTGATTTATATATCTGCAAGCAAAAATCATACAGCTTTTTAAAATCACTTATGTGAATTTATGAAATGACCGCTTTTATTAAAAAAAACACAACAAAAACAAGCAAATCGATTTTTAAAAATTTGGTTTGGAAGTATAAAAAGAAATGCTTTCTGGCTTTTTTCCCCAAAGGGATGATGGAAACTGTTGGTATTCTCTTTGAAAAACTACGAAAGATAAACGGAGTAATTACATGACCGTTCACACATAACATTTGCACAAAGAGGTAGGTCCCTGAATTGATTAACCATAAGAGTACGACAAACAACTTCAATCTTGAAACCATCTGAGGGGGGAAACCGATCGTTCTACACCCCGAAATTACAAGCAATTCAGCAGTATCATTTAAAATCTAGAAATCCGCTCCATAAAACACAACCGTATGAAGAAGGAATGAATACCGTTTCGTAAACAGCACAGGGCATAATTATACACTCCCTCGTGTAACCTCATCACTGCCTCAATCCCAATTACCCACCCCCATCCCAACCCTCTCCCACCCCCGAACCCAACCCTCTCCACCGCCCATCCCAATCCTCTCCACCGCCCATCTCTGTGAGTCTCAGGTTTTCCTTCCCTTTGCCCTCCATTTTTCACCTCCACTCTTTCCATCTCCACCCACGATTCTTCCAGACCTGTAAAAGCAAAGGATGCGCCATTAGTACCAGTGTCTGAATTAGCTGAGGCGCGTTCAGGAGGCGCAGAGTACTCGGTGAGTTCCCGCGAGGTCTCGGTGAGCTGAATCTGCGCCTCCTGAACGGCAACGGAACAAGTGTGATCGCGCCAAGATGGCGTCCAATGCTGACTTCGACTACCCACCGTCGTAAAAGCGTAATCTTCGAGGTGGCAATGCTCGAATTGGCTTCTGAATCGGTTGCACCGTTCGCCTCGTTACAGTGACACTCAGTTCAAATGTCATTTTCGGATGAACCGCACATCTGTTCAGGTAAACAAGTTTCTTCATCATAACTTCTGCTTGTTCTTCGTTATCGCACTCGTGATGAAAGCAGTAACATAAAAATTATCGTCTGCACAGGCGTGCAACCCCATTGATCTATAAATTTATATATGTATATTCCTGTTGCTCGTGACCCTCGTCTGTCTACAATGATCAAAGACGCTACATGGAAGGAGGGGACCGGTTGAAGTGTGTCGACTACAAAGACAACTGTCAAACACTGGACAAGGGACGTAATCATGATTGGACGCTGCTTTGTTACTTCCCTTTACGGTGGCGCTAGCCGGCTGATGGACAGTTTTCGTAATAAATTGACACTGGTGAGAACCCAAACG
>JAWQFJ010012006.1:0-7500 GCA_034096865.1 Theodoxus fluviatilis
GTGCTTTTTTTCCATTTTTCCCATTGGGAGTTCAGCAGAGGAAGAGTAGGTGTAAATTTTATAAGATTGAGTTATTTAGGATATTGTGTTTGAGCCATATGCCAATGTATTATTCTTTTTTTCTTTCTTTTCTACCCCTGTTACGGGCGTGTTTTATGTTGAAACTATGAAGACATGTAAGTAACCCGGGACCTGTTTTATTTCGTTTTTGTGGATCCCCGTAACACACACAGTTTTATTTTCCGACGCTTTGCAGACCACCGACCTCGTCTGAATTCCTTACCACTGCCTCATTATTCTACGCTTGGGGTTTAGACTGCTTCCTTTCGTCCCATTGTCCCACACCATCCGTGTTTCTTTGCAAGAACCGTTCGTTCTTCATTTGTCCATTCGTCTATTTGTCTTCCATCCATCCTTTCATCAATCCATCCAATCATCATTTTATTCATCCATCCATTCATCCGCCCACCCACCCACTCACCCACTTATCCAACCACTTGCCAATCTACCCGTACATACTTCAGTCGTCCATCCATCCATCCATCCATCCGTCCATTCATCCATCCATCCATCCATCCATCCATCCATCCATCCATCCATCCATCCATCCATCCATCCATCCATCCATCCATCCATCCATCCATCCATCCATCCATCCATCCATCCATCCATCCATCCATCCATCCATCGTTCTGCCAATCTTGACAACTCTGGTAATCTTTACAATAGTAACTACACCCTTAAATATTCAAGTTTTAATCGACTACACGTCTCTGTGTTATTTACGCGTAGATATGATCACAGAAAACTTCACACGCACGCCTATCGTGAACAGCCGATCATGCTGCACAGCTACAGACTCTCCCCACATTTTTCCAAAGGACATCCTGGTCGTAACAAGCGCGGGCTTGCTCACATTGCGCCAGATGCAATCAGGCTGCAAGTAAGACCAGAGTTTCCCCCTAAGCATTCCGATTTGCGTCTCTGCACACGCCGCATTCCAGCATAAGACACGAAGGGCGTATACTGCGAGGTGCTTTTCACATAGCACTGATTGCCATGCCCAAGCAAGTTCACACAGTAGTTCTGTGAGCTTCAATGTGTATCTTACAGTGACGGCAAATGGTTTGTGACTAATCCTGTTTAACCCCTGAAATGTCCAGGTTAAAAACCCGAATAAAAATGTGTTCATGGGTCATTAACTTGTTAAGTAGGAGAACAGCGCTGAACCCCCTATAATGGAGTTTTGAACCAGAAAATGTTGGGATATTTTATGGTTGAAGTAAGTGCTTGAAGGTATTGAATATTACAGTAGGACCCTGTAGTTTATTATGAAGTTCTTGTGAAGGCATACTTCTTACACCTCACACTGCATCGTGTTACGAATGAATCTGTAATCCCACCGAATGTATGCAACAAAACAAGGTTTTATAGACGTTGATGCAAAGCTAAAATACTTTTACAGATAAAGTGTCAATCCAAAATATATGTTCTCAAGCAACACTTGAAATGTTCGAAATACTTTTTTCACTATCTTGAAACGAACGATGAGCAGTACACAGTTTGCCTGGCCGTCGTTGATTTCGAGCAATGCACAAAGTCTATGGAGTTGAAATAGTCGTGAAGGTATCGGAACGTGTAAATGTAACTGTAAAGACAACCCCTGATATTCTGGATGTGTGAGAAGACGTTGTCTAAAAGGTAAACATCATTTTCAACTCCTACTGACTTACCCGAGCAGTTTAACCTTCCACTATTTGCATTCGACGCGACATACTTCCCAACCCAGGCTGACATGTAGATCTGAGCACATTGACGGCAATGATGGAGCTCAGATATATTCCACAAGGATGTGCAAACACTTTGTCATAATTGCATGGCTGTAAGATGAAATAACGTGCAAGCACAGTTTCGCCTGGTCTGAGGGCTACATCTTACCTCAAGGAGTTCCAGAAGGGTGCAGGGAGCTCACAGCTACATCCACTAGGCGCATCAAATACGTTCGCACACATGTCTTTGATTAATGCTTTCAGTAAAAGACTCGCTGCAGTAACGAACGAATGCAGTGGTTGAATATCCGCACTGATTGATCTCCAACTGTTCATCATCATCATCTGCTCTTGAACAGGACTTTTTCATAATCCTCATTGTCATGTACATCAATAGGTTTTTCAACAAACACGAAGAACAAGTCTGCCAATAATACAGCTCTTCCAATGCTCTCAGGTGTACAGAAATGAGAAGAGCAATGAATTCACATTGCCAGACGGAAGGAATGCAAGACCCTCAACGAGCTTAAGATTTCTCCATACTGAGAAAGCAGGAAGGCAGCATTCCCAGTATCTCAAACATTCCGTCCACCTCCACGACAGAGCTCGGCTCCTCTGGGAAACCTGGCAACACTCCTGTGCCAAGGTCCACACCACAGCTCGTCTGGGGACCATTTATATCCCTCGTGGTGTTTCCAGGCTGATAAAGCAAAGTAAATACACTCTGTATGTAATCAATAGCTGCTGTTGCCCCCGTACGAAGATACCACTGCCACAAATGGTCGTAAAGGAGGCTGGTTTATGTGGCGTCGAAAACCAAATTCCAGCTCAGAAGAACTTCCGGTGTGTGAGGTTTTCGAGTCATGGTGTGAAAAATTGACTGAAAACGTATGGGGTTAGGATGGGGTAGGCTAAAGGTCGTGAATGAGTAAAAGTTTGTGTGTGTGCGTGTGTGTGTGTGTGTACGTGTGTGTATACGTGTGTGTGTGTGTACGTGTGTGTATACGTGTGTGTGTGTGTGTGTGTGTGTGTGTGTGTGTGAGAGAGAGAGAGAGAGAGAGAGAGAGAGAGAGAGAGAGAGAGAGAGAGAGAGAGAGAGCGCGTGTGTGTGTGTTTGTGTCTGTGTTAGTCATTGAATATTTGCGTGTGTTTGAGTGTGTGTGTGTGTGTGTGTGTGTGTGTGTGTGATGTGTGTGTGTGTGTATATGTGTTTGAGAGATAGAGAGAGAAAGAGAGAGAGAGATAGCGAGAGAGAGAGAACGAGAAAGAGAAAGATAAAGTCAGATAGAGAAAGACTGCATGTGTTTGTCTATGTGTGTGGTTTTATATGCGAGTGTTTGTGTGTGTTGTGTGTTTGTGTGCGTGTGCGAATGTATGTGTGTGCGTGCGTGCGTGCACTTTTGCGTGTGTGCGTGCGTACGTGCGTGCGCGCGCGCGCGCGTGTGTGTGCATGTATGTGTGTATGTGTTTGTGTATAAGTTTGTGCTTGCGTGGGTGCGTGCACGTGCGCGTGCGCGGGTGCGTGTGTGTAGAGAATGCAGTATGTGTGATCGATTGTTTGCTCCTGATTAGAATGCTTGTTTCATTGTGTGTGCAAATTGTTCGTGTACATGAAAGCCACATAGTGTATTGTTTGGGTTAGCGGCTGTCTCTGCAATAAAAAGGATAAAATTAGCAAAACCGCCAGAACAAACCGCATGAGGGATTCGTTACTCCCGACAGCCATCCGTCTCTTCAACGAGTCCCGATGAATGGGTAGTATGCATGAAGATTGTTGTGAGACTTGACGTGAATGTGGGACCAGGAGTGACGCGAACTGTGACTGAAGAGTGATGCGAAGTGTGACTGTGAGGATGAGAGCTGTGACTATGTGACCAAAATTGATGTGACATGACGGAGGATTGGAATAAAGTGAACTGGGACTATGAAGACTTGTAGTGGTGTGAACTGTGACAGAAAGGACTATGAATGGTGTGAACTATATCTGTGACAACAAGGATTAACATGTGAGAGTGTGTGTGTGGGGGGGGGGGGGGGGAGGGGGGAGTGCATGCGTTATACGTTGATGATCGTGTACGTGTGCTGTGTGAGTGTGGTTGTTGATGTGCCTGCCTGTCTCTTGTTGGTCTTTCCTTTTATTGTGTTGTGATGCAGGATGAAGAACATGATGGGGGGGGGGGGGCTTTTACATATGTTATGGTTGAAGATCGGGTATGTATGATTGCGTGACGATGATTGTTTGATGTGCATGCTTGTGTCTTTTGTTCCTTCTCTTATTACTTGTTGCGGTGTAAAATGTTTCTCTATAAAATTGAATTGCCTATGATGTAGCGCTAAATGTGTCCTATCTTATTGTGACTTTCTGTTTTGACTCCATAACTTGAGCGATGTGATTGAGTTAATTCATGTTGAACTTGTACGTTTCTGTTTTTGTATGTATGTATTATGTTTTTGCCACCGACAAAATGAATTTCCTTGTACAATGAGGACAATAAAGTATCTTGTATCTTGTATCTTGTATCTTGTATATCAGTGAAATGATGAACATGGAGTCCCAGCACTTACATGTATTTGAACAATGTAAGCATTGACACGTTGTCGAACTGTCATGTCAGACAGTGAGGTGGGATGTCTTCATGCGTGGCTGCAATATACAAATGAAAGAGTAAAAGTGTGGGTTCCAAGTATCAACTTGCGAATGTGTAAGTTATGCTGTCAGCGTGGGGAATGCGATCTCCTCGCAATCCTCCCCTAACCCTTATCGGATGCTGGCGGCGGCACTTCATTCAGCACCTGACAGCTTTTAAAGACCCGTGGTATTGGTATTTGACGTTTGGCATATGTGTCAAAGAGTTTGTAGCCAAGACTTGGAACTCCAAAAATAACGTGGACTACTTTTGCACTTATTACACGCCCTTTATCTCAACGAAACAGGAAGAAAAAGAAAAGTGGGAATTAAATGCTTTTGATATTATACTTGTTTAATGAAAAGTTTATACGTTTCGATTTGGCGCCATGACTTTAATACATTTTGATCACAGTAAAGTCAACGGGAGTGTTTTGTGTGGAAAATGTTTTCCGATCTGCGACATAATGAAAAGTGCGCCTTGATCCCCTGCTGCTGTTTATGGTGGTGGTGGTGATGTAGACATTGATTATGCTGCAGGCATTGCACATGCTGTAGCTCCTCCTCCTCCTCCTCCTCCTCCTCCTCCTCCTCCTCCTCCTCCTCCTCCTCCTCCTCCTCCTCCTTCTATACGTCCTCCTCCTCCTACTTTTCCCCCTTCTCCTCCTACCTTTACCCTCCTCCTCCTACCTTTACCCCTCCTCCTTCTCCTACCATCTCCCCCCTCCTCCTCCCACCTTTCCCCCTCCTCCTCCTACCTTTCCCCCTCCTCGTCATACCTTTTCCCCTCCTCTTCCTACCTTTTACCCTCCTCCTCCACCTCCTCCTCCTCCTTCCTCCTCCTCCTTCTCCTCCTCCTCCTTCTCCTCCTCCTCCTCCTCCTCCTCCTCTCCTCCTCCTCCTCCATCTCCTCCTCCTCCTCCTCTACCTCCTCCTCCTCCTCCTACTTTTCCCCCTTCTCCTCCTCCTACCTTTACCCCTCCTCTTCCTCCTACCATCTCCCCCCCCTCTCCTTCTCCCACCTTTCCCCCTCCTCATCCTACCTTTCCCCCTCCTCCTCCTACCTTTTCCCCTCATCCTTATACCTTTTCCCCATCCTCCTCCTACCTTTCACCCTCCTCCTCCTCCTCCTCCTCCTCCTCCCTTTACCCATCCTCCTTCTCCTACCATCTCCTCCTCCTCCTACCTTTCCCCTTCCTCCTCCTACCTTTCCCCCTCCTCCTCTTACCTTTCACCCTCCTCCTCCTACCTTTTCCCCTCCTCTTCCTACCTGTCACCTTCCTCCTCCTCCTCCACCTCCTCCTCCATGTCCTCCTCCTCCTCCCCTTCTTTCCCTACCAATTCTACTGACGTATTTGATCTATTTGTCTTGTCATTGATGTGCTCTTTTTCCGGTCTTCTAATATGTTACTTTCTCCCTTTTGTATCAGAGCTTTCCTCTTTGATTCGTTCTTGGCACGTTTATCTGCAATTTTAGTCAAGTGGCTTTTGCAAGTGATTTTGCACCTGTTATCCACATTGGAATAAAAAAAAACCTTACATAAATATCACTGTACCTCTCTGTGAATGGCTGCGAGCAGTCAACAAGCTGTGGATCTGCATCAGACTGATCCTCTCTGATCTGGCAGACAGAGCACAGCTGGGGCCTGAGCCCAGGCACAGAGACACCAAGACGCGAAGGAGCATTGAAAGACCATGGTTTCTGCTGATAAGTCCCTACTCGGGGTTATCTTTTCCAGTCTGTAACAGGCCGCTATCTGCAAGCTTGATGGGGATCGCGACTTCGCCACCTCGGTTCGGTCCTGGCAGACAATTGCGGTGGGTGCCTGACTGCAGAGCAACACGGTAAATCACGCGATGGAGGGCAGCGGTCTGAAGGAATGCCGGAATCTCCTGCAGACCAGGCCGAGCGCCCAAGATGTCCGCAGTCAGAGGCAGGCTTGTTCTAGGCGCTCTCCCGGAGGAAATTCCTGACCACGGGACGCTGGTAGTGCGGAGATGCCAGTAGGCACCTTTCTCTGTGTGTCGTGCAGTGATGAAGCGCTTGCCTCCTTGGCAATGACTGCCTCCTGTCGGTGGCAATCGTCGGGGCTGTGTCGTGACGCTCTAGTGTCGTTGTGCGACGTTGTGTGTGCTCGTACGGCTGTCAGCCTTTCTTGCAAACCCATGTGGTTTGAGCTCGGGTTTTCCAGGTTCCCCTGGGCATTGATGTTTTTCATTTAATCATTTCATTGACTATTTTAAACACCCATCATACATAATGGCTACAGATCTATACTTGTCTCACAAACAAAAAAGGAAGCTACTCACTTGTAGCTTTCGATCCTTATCCAAGGATCTTCCTCAGCAAACTGAAGGCTGGAGAGAACTGTGTTCAATCTCACACTCTCGTGAGTAAACTCACGCAGTGTGACTGAACGAGCGAAGAGTAGATCGCTGGTAGTTGGTGTCGGCCCCGGTCACGGTTCAGGGTGGGGCTGTGGGCTGCGATGTAAATAGCCTCCTTCACTCCTCTCTAGAACCATCTCTTTTCCCTGTCTAGCACACAGATGTTGTCGTTGTCGAGGTGGTGCTTGTGTTCGAGGAGGTGCTCCCCGAACGGTGAAGTGTGCTTGTGGTGCTCCTTTACACGTTTTTGCAGTTTCCTTTCCTACTCCCCCACATAGTCCTCCTCACAGTCACTGCATTTCAGTCTGTACACCAACCCTGATTTGTCCATTTTGCCAGTCTTGTCTTTAGAAGCAACAAGTTTGCTAGTGGACGCTGAACCCCCGCTTTCTGATCTTTCTGCTGAGGGCCTCCGTGACGCATACAGTTCTTCTATTAGAAAACGAGCAAGTATGCAACCCTGACATTTGTGACGGATTTACGGATGTAATCACACTCATTTTTTTCTTCTCCTTTGAAATAGTTATCAAAAGCTCACAGTATCCTGGGATACGGACGGTTTGTGTGTTTAAGCCACATTTGTTGTGCTTATTTATGGATGCATTTGTGATAAAGGTCGTTGCACATTTACATTCGGCGAAGTAAACGGTGTGTGCATAATTTGCAAACAGAAAGCTTCGACTATGTTTGCTTGACGGATGAACAAGATTAAGCTGT
>JAWQFJ010012008.1:0-20000 GCA_034096865.1 Theodoxus fluviatilis
CCACAGGCTGTGTGCACCAGATTGGGCTTCTTAGTGCCACTGACATTTTCATCTTCGTTAGATCTACAAATCACTCTGCTATGGCAGTTAGTGTGTATGTGTTGGTGCAAAGGAGTGGAGTGACGGGGGGCGGTGTGTGTGTGTGTACACGCACTTGAAGGGGACAGGCAGCGAATGGGTGCAAAACTGCTGTGTGACTGTGCTTGCTCTGTCAGCAGGGACAGAAACTCTGTTCAAATGGATGGACCTGGATTGTGATAGCATCTAATTCCCAGATGGTCTTGTGGCGTTGCAGGAGGGCATTTCCCGCGTGCCGCTGTCGGGCGTGTCGGGAGGGCCTGGCATGGGCAGGGCTGCAGGCAGGGGGGTGCCCACAGGGCCGGGGGCGGCAGGGGCGGCCCCAGGACTGCAGGGCCCAGTGCGAGGTGTAGGAGGCCCCTCCCAGCAGATGATGGCCCCCCAGGGCCGCGGCGCCACCGTCTCTGCCCCAGCCAGGCCCACTGGGCCCCGCATGGGACCTCCAGGTAAGACAGATGTCATGGCAACCAGCACCTCCTTGGTGCTTTGTGCTGTATGTTTTACCTTTCCTTTTGCAGTCAAGTTGTCATTGTGTAACGGTGGCTTTCTACTTGTCAATATCTCCCATGTGTACCATTTGTATGAGTAATCTTTTTACTTTTAAAATTATGTTTGTAGATGTACTCTCATTTGGCAGCTTAGTTTTCTCTTGATAGTTTTCTCTTGATAGATAAATGAGATGTGATATGACTAGATTAGGTTGTATCTTATTTGAGTGTATAGATGCAGTATGCTTTAATGTTTAAATGCACAGATTCGTCTGGCCACTTTGTTATAAGACTCACCCCTGTGGGTTTGTGGTAAGAACAGAATCACTGTCTCCCTACATGATTTGTAAAAGACTGCTAGGGAAATCATGATAAGACATACTCTAACCAGATATATAGTGATTTTGTGATCAGTGGCCTTGCATTGCCTAAGAATGCTGATAAGCTGAAAATCTCTATCCATCCATTGATGCGAGACTATTGCAGTTTACCTTTTTAACCCTTACCATGGTTGTCACTGCTTTAGCCACATGGCATGTCTGGGTCAAGCCCACTAGTCGCAGCGCATGTCGCGTGGGATGGGGGGGGGTAAACGTTGTCTAATCATATCTCTGTTGTGATTGGTTTTGAAGCAGATTGTTTGATTTCACTCTGTGGAGGAAGGGTTAGTGCATGCCCATATCATTATCAGTGGCTGGAGTGGAGGTAATGAACGTTTCCCCTCGGAATGGGTTATGCAATCAGTCCTAATGATAATGCCATGGTAAGGGTTAATCATTATGCCATCATTATAATATGACTGAATATCTCTGCCACAGAGACAGATATTTTTATTGACCTAATGGGTGGAGGTGCCATAGCCTTTCATGCCTGTATGGGGTCTACAGGAGGAGACAAAACCACTTGCAATATGGTTGATCCAATTGCAGGTCGCGGTGGCCCCCCTCCGGGCATGATGGGAGGCCCCCCCGGCATGCGAGGACCTCCCCCACAGATGGGTCGTGGCGGCCCCATGATGCGCGGCGGCCCCATGGGCATGATGCGAGGTCAGTCCTGCAGCCCACCATGTCTTTGGCCGTCATTCGGTCTCCCCTGGTCTGTCTCTTCTGTGACCTGGGTCTCTCATTCGGTGTCATGAGTCGTGTGGTAGGGCGGTGTGATACTCTTGCCTTCCGTGTTGTTTCCATCCCTTCACATGTGTACAGCAGAATGCCCTTCTGTATGTTGGACTTGAAATGAGTTTGACCCCAGGCAGGAGTCAAAACTGACGATGGCTTTATAGATGCTGATGTGGAAGTTGCTAAACTTTGCCACTTGACACCACACCGTCCTCAGTGGGTAAGCTTAGAATGAGATAGTATGGCCATTCTAATGGAAACCAAGGCCTCGGGCTAGGCCTGTTGAGGAGGGAGTGTGCTTGCTGTGCTTACCTGCTGGGCCTGTATGCATGAGGAGGAGGGAAGATTTCTCATGAATAAGACTTACTACAAGGAAATACTACAGAAGTTACATCAGACATTACTACACAATGTCAACATATGCTTTGTTGACCCATATTTCCTTTTTTGACTCACATGCGAAGCAAAAGTGTACTGAGCCGTGTCGTCCGTCCGTCCGGGCGTCCGTAAAAAACTTAAGCGTTGGATTTTTCTCGGAGACTATTAAGTCTATCAACACCAAATGTGGCATGATGGTGTATGATGACAAGGCCTCAAAAAACATACATAGTGACTTGACCTTGCTTCAAGGTCAAGGTCACAGGAGCCATAAATGTGGTCTCAAAAACAGTCATTTTTCACATTTTCCCAATTTTCTCCCAGGTTATTGAGAATGGCGACCTTAGCTACAAGTGGTATATAGGTCAAAGCAAGCCCTATCTTTTGATACCAGTTTGGTTGACCTTGCTTCAAGGTCAAGGTCACAGGAGCTCTTCAAAGTTGGATTGTATACATATTTTGAAGTGACCTTGACCCTGAACTATGGAAGATAACTGTTTCAAACTTAATAATTATGTGGGGCACATGTTATACTTTCATCATGAGACACATTTGTTCACATATCATCAAGGTCAAGGTCACTTTGACCCTTATGAAATGTGACCAAAATGGGGTAGTGAACCACTAAAAGTGACTATATCTCATGGTAGAAAGTGCCAATAAGCACCATTGTGCTTCCTATGTCTTGAATTAACAGCTTTGTGTTGCATGACCTTGGATGACCTTGACCTTGGGTCAAGGTCACATGTATTTTGGTAGGAAAAATGTGTAAAGCATTTCTTTGTGTATGATGTCATTGGTAGGTTTAGTTGTTTGACCTTGCCCTTGAAGGTCACCTGAAGGTCAAGGTCATATAAAGGTCAAGGTCAAGCATGTGAGTCGTATGGGCTTTGCCCTTCTTGTTAAATTGTAGTAATTGATTTGACCTTTTAATGCATTCAGCATACAGCTTTGAGTAATTATTGCAGTTCTTTCCTTACAATTTCTTTGGATTTTTTCTAGTATCCTAAAAAGAACAATGTTTTATTCATGAACCAAGACAACAATTGCAGCTAAGCTTGCTGTAGTTACAGCTGTACTCATGGGTCTTAGCTATCGTAGAATTTGGGTTGTTTTACTTCATTGTTACCTGTGAAGGAACCAACCCTTTTGACTCGTGCATCCCTAAGTAGTGATTTTACTTGAATAGTTGACACATAGTAAGACATAACCTCCCTCTCATGTACACAGGCCCGGGATAGTCCTTCTCATGTCTGCTAGTCTAGTGCAGCAGTAGTAGTAAATGTGAGCAGCATTCTCGCTTCCTCCAAAACACTCTGTTCAGGGAGCAAGCTCAGCAAGCATTTTCAAACACTTTCTCGCCTCAACTGACCTCCTATCTACGTCAAAAATGAATGGACTTGGGGTTGCCTCCCCACCTTAGTGAAAGAAGGGGCATAACTCTTGTTGGCTTTGTAGTCTGGAGCATGTGGAAGCCAGCAGAAGACTGTGCTATGTCCCCTCAAATGCTGTGAGGCTAAACCATCCATGTCTCTCAGGTTGCAGTATTCACCTCCTTGCTAGGCAATGTTTGTAACTTGATGGCATTCACTTGGGTCAAGTTGACTTGCAGTGAGAGGTGGGAAATGGATTGTGTGACAGGATGAGGCAGCATGCAGGTGCAATCAGTTGATCCCTGTGTTGTGAGTTCACTTGATAGAGAGACTTTGAAATCTTTTTACTCCCTCAAAATGATGTTATGAAACAAAGTAAACGTGCTGACTCCTGCTGACAATTTCTTACTGATTGAGGGAGTGTTGTTAAAAAATAGCTCAATCTTGTGGCTGTGATTTTTGCTTTTGTTGAGAAGATTAGAAACAAATGAGAGGTGCGCCATGGAGAAGATTTAGAAACAAATGAGAGGTGCGCCGTTGAGAAGATTTAGAAACAAATGAGAGGTGCGCCGTTGAGAAGATTTAGAAACAAATGAGAGGTGCGCCATTGAGAAGATTTAGAAACAAATGAGAGGTGCGCCATGGAGGAAAGTTAAGGCAAGACACGGGTCGAAAAGTTGGGAAAATTTCATATCTGGACGTTTTTGAGATAACATCAGTTTTGAGTAGTTCAAACACTTGCAAATGCTCCCACGTGTTTTTTTCGACCTGTCATTCGATAATTAGTTGAATAAAATGGCTTTTAAAAACATCACTCCTCGTAAAAAACGTTAAAAACGTCATTGATGCATCGTATTTTATGACTTTTGGAAAAATTGTAACTTTCGATCTATTCTACGAAGAGGTTCACGCCCGGTACCGTTGGAAAGCTCGTCTTTTCGATCGAGCACAGCAAGGGAAATCACTCCGCCAACTGTAGTGGTCTATTTTTAGTTGATGATTTCAAACAGCGTACACAGGGTTGTTTGCAAACTCACTAGCCAATCATTGAGCTTAGAGAGGGAATTCCACTTGTTTCAACCAATCAGAGACTCCAAAGCGAGGATTCCCTGGCCCACAATGCATCGTAAACATGGCTGCCGCTTCAACGCTAATTCTCTCAGTTAGTTTATGTTTTGCACCAAATCGAATAAATTCGACTTCAATCAAACAATCAGAGAATGCCCATGAGTGAATAAACTCAACATTATGCCGCGACCGAAAAATAGTGGGCGAAGAGAGCAGCTTTCGGCTGCACGCACCTCGAAAATACTTCGCGGTCAAGGTCGAAAGTCTAGTTCTACTTCGTCAACGCCTGCGTTGACAGTGCCATCGCGATCGCTGCCTCCTCGTCCCTCCATCTCAACTGCCTCGATTCCGGAAGAAACTTCAAACACATCGGCATCAAGGAGGAAGATACAGATGATGCAGGCAGAAGCGAAGCAGCCGATTGAAACCGATCATAAGTGGGTCAACGTGCACTTAGATCAGCTGAGTGAACTAATGAACGATGTTCTTTGCCCGAACTGTTTTCGGTCTGGTCTCACCTTCAGCATACTATACGATGAAGACAATGGCTTAGCCAGAAAACTTTGCTTGAAATGTGGAGCCTGTGATGCCAGAAGAATGAAGAAAGCTAATGTGGCAGCCTCTGTTCAGGCATAGCAACAGCGCCTACACTATGTCAGTATGTGGCTTCATGCCTTCAACTCAAGGCATCAGAAGAGGAGGCTTCAGGAGGAAGAAGAAGGGGAAACCTATGGTGCTGGAATGGCAAACTGACTTGTTGTTGACTCATTCACAGCATGTGTCTCTGAAGTTGCCTTTATTGACCTTGGCATTTCCTGTGTAGTAGTAGGGCTGATCCTTTCCTCTTGAGCATGAACTTTTCCATCCCTGCATTTTTTTGTACTCACTGCACAAAAACACTAAAAACTGGAAACTGTAAGTTCAGTTTCATTTTTTTAGCATGTGTAGTCCTGCTGGATGAATGTATGAATAAATGAAACAAGTTTTAGCCATGATGGATAGTTTTAGAAGGACTTATGCATGACTAAAAGTTGTTTTTGCCATTTTCTCAAAATGTGTTTTTTTCATAGAGTTCAAATCAATTAATTACTAAAACTCATCACAGGATGATGATGATGACTTGTAATTTTGCAGGTATGTTACATGTATAATAATTTAAGAACATACAGACACTTTTTGCTGTAAACTGATTATTTGGCCAGATATGATTTTTTTTCTTTGATGTTGAACCTACTTTATCTGCAATTCGGATATTGATGTGGAAGCAATAAGTACAATTTTTTTTACTTTTTGCATTACAAACATAATCTTCTGTACATTTAAAGATAAAGAGTGTACAATTTTAATGCAAAAAGAATTTTCAAGAAATATCAAGTAGTTAAGAAGTTATAGAAATTTAAAAAGATACAGAAATTTGCATATTTTTGCATGTTAGGCAGCCATTTTGGATTACCCATAATTCTAATTACTGTCAAACTTTGATGTTTTGATTAACTGTTATGAGTTCTTTCATGCCAATGAAACAAAAAAAATTCAATAAACATATCTAAAAATTTCATGCTTCCTAGTAGTGTCTTGCCTTAAGCTGCTGCTTCAAGGGGAGGGAAAGAGGATGAGTTGGAAACAGCTGACCACTAGCAAGGCCTCATGATATCTAGGCATCCCTACACAGGTGAACGCATGAATCCAGGGAAACGTGCTGCACTCTGTGTAGTTGAACTTTGACACAGTTTGAGGGAAGTTGAGTGACATGTGTTCACAACAGGATGCTGGGAATGAGTTAATGGCATCAAGTGACTTGTAGAGCTTCTTTTAGAGTTGCTCGAGACATGCGGACAGCATGATTGGTGGATGTAAAAACTGCTGGCACATGCGGGCAGCGTGAGGGATTCGTTTGAAGTGGCTGTCAGACTAGCAAATGCTTCCCACAGTGATTGTGGGAGGTTGAAACTGCTGGTGCTGACCAGTTTAATGGACAGCCATGCACCGCTCATTGTCTGGTGTGTGGCGCCTGTTCTTATGGTGCCTGTCTGCTTGGGATAGGTGAGGTTGAAATGAGGGTTCCTCAGTTGCCGTATATTTTCCTCTGCCTTGGCATCTGTCTCTTTGGTGTGGGGGTCTTGACCACCATACACTGAAAATGGAACAATTGTAACTGTCCTACATAGAAAGTAAAACTTTCCCAACTGCCCTACATAGAAAGTAAAACTTTCCCAAGTAAAACTTTCCCAACTGCCCTACATAGAAAGTAAAACTTTCCCAACTGCCCTACATAGAAAGTAACACTTTCCCAACTGCCCTACATAGAAAGTAAAACTTTCCCAAGTAAAACTTTCCCAACTGCCCTACATAGAAAGTAACACTTTCTCAACTGTCCTACATAGAAAGTAAAACTTTCCCAACTGCCCTACATAGAAAGTAAAACTTTCCCAACTGCCCTACATAGAAAGTAAAACTTTCCCAACTGCCCTACATAGAAAGTAACACTTTCCTAACTGCCCTACATAGAAAGTAAAACTTTCCCAACTGCCCTACATAGAAAGTAACACTTTCCCAACTGCCCTACATAGAAAGTAACACTTTCCCAACTGCCCTACATAGAAAGTAACACTTTCCCAACTGCCCTACATAGTAACACTTTCCTAACTGCCCTACATAGAAAGTAAAACTTTCCTAACTGCCTGACTTGTCTCATTGGTGTGGATGTCTTGACTGCCATACGCTGAATATGGAACTTTCCCAACTGCCCTACATAGAAAGTAACACTTTCCCAACTGCCCTACATAGAAAGTAACACTTTCCCAACTGCCCTACATAGAAAGTAACACTTTCCCAACTGCCCTACATAGAAAGTAAAACTTTCCCAACTGTCCTACATAGAAAGTAACACTTTCCCAACTGCCCTACATAGAAAGTAACACTTTCCCAACTGCCCTACATAGAAAGTAACACTTTCCTAACTGCCCTACATAGAAAGTAAAACTTTCCCAACTGCCTGACTTGTCTCATTGGTGTGGATGTCTTGACTGCCCTACATAGAAAGTAACACTTTCCCAACTGCCCTACATAGAAAGTAACACTTTCCTAACTGCCCTACATTGAAAGTAAAACTTTCCCAGCTGCCTGACTTGTCTCATTGTGAATGTCTCGACTGCCATACACTGAATATGGAACTTTCTCAGCTGGCCTACATAGAAAGTAACACTTTCCTAACTGCCTGACTTGTTACAGCATTCTGCAGAGGTGAGTTGGCTGTTGCTTCCTGGTTGGCCCAGGCTTGCAGTGCTGGACTGCCATTGTTTTGTGCAGGGCTGGACTGCCACATTGTTTTGTGCAGTGCTGGACTGCCATTGTTTTGTGCAGTGCTGGACTGCCACGTTGTTTTGTGCAGTGCTGGACTGCCATTGTTTTGTGCAGTGCTGGACTGCCACATTGTTGTGTGCAGTGCTGGTCACCAAGGGTTTCTCCCCCTCATGATCTGCATGGTTTTCAATTCAAAGTCCTTTTGTTTATGTTGTGATGTTGGGTTTTTTACTTGATGATGACTTTTGCTTTTGTTTGCGTTTTGCATGTCAAAGTTTGTTCCATTTTGGTTGAGTAAGAAGACACTTGTTACTGATGTTTTGATGTATTGGTGATCGAGATGTCTTTTCCCTCGTGGCTCACTTACATATCAGGAAGTGTAATTTTCACAGCGATGGTACAGTGTATTGAAGTTGGAATGGTTGAGAAGGCAGCGCTTACAGGAGTGGGCAGAAGATGCATGTTGTGGAAGGAGTGGCCCCAGAATTGTCTTGAGTGTGCAAGAAGACTGCTGGGTGTCTGAGCATGTCATTCTTTGAAAGCAGTCCATCTCTAATGAACCTGAAAAGCACTTTGCCCTACTCAAATGTGATAGTTTCTTTTTTATCTTCCCACAGGAATAGTGCACTGGTTAGTCTAGAAACTATCACATTCACTCATGTTGCATGATACACCACCCTGACTTGAAGATGTGATGGTTGAGTAGTAGCAGACCTGTTTACCCTTCCGCAATTTGCAGAAATCTTCTGATTTTGAGTCCGAGTCTCCGCTTTTACGGACGATCTTCCGGCCGATATTTCGCTGAAAAAATCGAAATCTTCCTCTTGAAGATCAAAACCTTCCGCATTTTTCTGGTTATTTATCAAATCTTCCTCATAAGGGTTTTTGGGGGTAAACAGGTCTGTAGTAGTGATCTGAACCTACTTACTCCACGAGGGGTCACAGTCTGGGAGAAGACTCTGCTGGTTTCAGGGACTGCGGAGTCGCAAGTCTTGTGAAAGCTATAGTCTCTTACCTCCCTACAGTGTCCTGGTTCTTTCTCTCTTCTGGCCAGTTCTTGCTAGCAGCTCCCTGAAGGCCCGAGTCAATGTGGCCCAGCAGAGCTTTCAACTGGAAGTGCCGGCTGTGAATTGGAGCCTGGGTCCCCTGTGTTTTTGGTGTCTCGCTGTGTGCATTCATCCCTCCCCCAGGACTGGGGTGTCCCGGTGTAAAAACAGGTCCGTGTCAGGGCTGCACTGGGGGCAGGATGGAAAGTAAGCATTAGGGGAGAAAGCCTGGTGAGGGGGCAGGCCAGACCCTTTCAGCCCCTTGGTCTCCCTCCCTCCTCTGCCTGGGCAGGCCTGCCTGCCCGCCCTCCCCCCCTGGCCCTGCCCACAATTGTGGGCCCCAGGCAACAATTTCTCCCCCTTGCCCTAGCCTGGGGGCTGTGTGATTACACTTTCATCAAGTATATATTGATTTTGACATTTGTGGGGGCTGGGAGGCGATAATAACACACTGGCTGCACTGGACTGTGCTGGGGAAGGCCCATGGCGGTGCATTAAGCCTGGGCCTCAGGCAGGGCAGGTGTTTTTCTCCAAAATGGAGGGCCCGGCCCCCGGTGATTGCCGCCTTATTAAAGTCCCCTGCCTGCCCTTTCACTCTGTCCCTGTCCCTACTCTGCCTTTGCCCTGCTCTTTTCTGTCTCTATACCCAACCCCACCCCACCCCACCCTCTCTCTCTCTCTCTGAGGCAAATAACTAGGGATTTCATGACTTGATTTGCTTTTGAACTATACTTGTGATTATTGTGCTGAATTGCCTTATGTAGGCTGATAGGCTGTAAAACTTCAACCATCTCTCTCTCTCTCTCTCTCTCTCTCTCTCTCTCTCTCTCTCTCTCATATCATCTCCTCCCACCCACACCCCTCTCCCCCAATCCCTTCCTCTCACTTCCTTTCCCATGCCCTGCACTCTATTCATCCATGCCTCATGGTAATGGTATGGAGAGGTCTGCCTCCTCTTTGGTCATATTTGGGGACTAAGTTCATTCATGTCTGTGGCCTCTCACCCATACATTAGATGTGTCTATCTGTAACTGGATGGCCAGTGGTGTGTGTGTGGTTGGGAGGGTGTGTGTATGCGTGCGTGTAAGGAAATGGATGAAGAACCAATGCTATAGAAGAGAGACCTTGTGAGAGGCAAAGGAGAGGAGGTGTAGAAAAAGTTGTCTGACTCTGGTCCTCTGTGTTGCAGGTCCACCCATGGGGATGCGTGGGCCTCCCCCTCACTAGGCTCCCACCTGCCATTCGGATTGGTGACGATGAACATGATGATCAGACTTCTCAGAGGGAGAGAGAGAGAAAATGAATGAATGGGGCTCTGGTGGAACCTGCTGGAGTCCAGTTTTACTGCGTGAATGTCAGTCATCCCTTGGACTTTTAACTGTTCATTTAATTCATTTTACATGTCCTGTGTGAGCAAGGTAGAAATAAAATATTTTCCTTTACCTCACTTTGGTCATTGTGTTTTTTAATTAGTTTCTGTGATGACATGCCTGAATGATGTTGGCTGACTTTGCCTGTGCTGATCTGGCTTTGAAGGACTTTAAAACATTGGTGCATTAGATTTAGAGCACAGTTCCTGCAGCTTTTCATACTCGGATGCACTTCACACTCAGATATTTTCTTCAACACTAAGCACCAACACATTTTCTTCAGTACTTCACACTAAGACATTTCCTTCACATTAACCTTTAGGAGGCCACCAGCGCATTGATGCGCCACAGTGTACATTCCCCAGACGTCCGCCAGCGCATCAGTGCGCCGAGCGATAGTGACGTGCTCTGTTTACTTGCCTAACGCGGCCTTCGAGTCATGCTGTTCTAAAAATATTCCAGTCTCGTGCAGTGATCATGTGGCAATGAGATCTGCGATTTTGGCGATCGAGAGAACCTGCCGCGAATTTTTCCACGAAGTAGCATCTTCGTCGTTTGTGAACGGGACTTTTTTCTTTGCCAGTATGGCGACTGACGAAGTTGAAGCGCTTGTGGAGTTATTTATCAATTCTGACTCTCAGAATATGAATTTGAAGGCTTTACTGACGTTGATGTGATGGAGGGATAGAGGGCAAGCACGTGCTTCGACCGATGTGTTGTGGTCTGTAGATCGAGAGGAGAGGGAGCTTGATTCAGATGAAAATGACTCGGCTGACTTCCCTAGCATAAGTAATTGTAGGATTTTTGACTCGCATGGGAAGCAAAAGTGAGTCTATGTACTCACCCTTTTCGTCCGTCCGGGCGTCCGTACAAACTTTAACGTTGGATTTTTCTTGGACACTATTAAGTCTATCAACACCCAATTTGGCATGATGGTGTATGATGACAAGGCGTACAAAAACATACATAGTGACTTGACCTTGCTTCAAGGTCAAGGTCGCAGGGGCCGTCTAAAAAACAGCCATTTTTCACATTTTCCCAATTTTTGACTGAAGTTTTTGAGATTGGATACCTGACCTATATATGGTTTATAGGGCAAAGTAATCCCGATCTTTTGATACCAGTTTGATTGACCTTGCTTCAAGGTCAAGGTCACAGGAGCTCTTTAAAGTGATTGTATACATATTTTTGACTCACATGCGAAGCAAAAGTGAGTCTATGTACTGAGCCGTGTCGTCCGTCCGTCCGTCCGTCCGTCCGGGCGGGCGGGCGTCCGTAAAAAACTTAAACGTTGGATTTTTCTCGGAGACTATTAAGTCTATCAACACCAAATGTGGCATGATGGTGTATGATGACAAGGCCTCAAAAAATATACATAGTGACTTGACCTTGCTTCAAGGTCAAGGTCACAGGAGCCATAAATGTGGTCTCAAAAACAGTCATTTTTCACATTTTCCCAATTTTCTCCCAGGTTATTGAGAATGGCGACCTTAGCTACAAGTGGTATATAGGTCAAAGCAAGCCCTATCTTTTGATACCAGTTTGGTTGACCTTGCTTCAAGGTCAAGGTCACAGTAGCTCTTCAAAGTTGGATTGTATACATATTTTGAAGTGACCTTGACCCTGAACTATGGAAGATAACTGTTTCAAACTTAATAATTATGTGGGGCACATGTTATACTTTCATCATGAGACACATTTGGTCACATATCATCAAGGTCAAGGTCACTTTGACCCTTATGAAATGTGACCAAAATGGGGTAGTGAACCACTAAAAGTGACTATATCTCATGGTAGAAAGTGCCAATAAGCACCATTGTGCTTCCTATGTCTTGAATTAACAGCTTTGTGTTGCATGACCTTGGATGACCTTGACCTTGGGTCAAGGTCACATGTATTTTGGTAGGGAAAATGTGTAAAGCATTTCTTCGTGTATGATGTTGTCATTGGTCAGGGTTAAGTTGTTTGACCTTGACCTTGATGGTCACCTGAAGGTCAAGAGTCATCATAAAGGTCAAGGTCAAGCCTGTGAGTCATATGGGGCTTTGCCCTGTCTGTGTTTAAGTGACCCTGACCTTGACCCTGAACTATGTAAGATTACTCTTCCAAACTTCATAACATTGTAGTACACATGATATACTTTCATACTAGGTCACCCGTGTCGTCCGTCCGGGCGTCCAGGCGTCTGGGTGTCCTGTAATCCTTAAAAAACTTTAACGTTGGATTTTTCTCGGAGACTATTAAGTCTATCAACACCCAATTTGGCATGATGGTGTAGGATGACAAGGCCTCACAAAAAATACATAGTGACTTGACCTTGCTTCAAGGTCAAGGTCACAGGAGCTCTTTAAATTTGGATTGTATACATATTTTGAAGTGACCTTGACCCTGAACTATGGAAGATAACTCTTCCAAACTTCATAACATTGTAGTACACTTGTTATACTTTCATCTTGAGACACATGTGGTCACATAACATCAAGGTCAAGGTCACCGTTTGTCCGGGCGTCCTATAATCCATAAAAAACTTTAACGTTGGATTTTTCTCATAGACAATAGTCTATCACCACCCACTTTGGCATGATGGTGTAGAATGACAAGGCGTACAAAAACATACATAGTGACTTGACCTTACTTCAAGGTCAAGGTCACAGGAGCTCTTTAAAGTTGGATTGTATACATATTTTGAAGTGACCTTGACCCTGAACTATGGAAGATAACTCTTCCAAACTTCATAACATTGTAGTACACATGTTATGCTTTCATCATGAGACACATTTGGTCACATATCATCAAGGTCAAGGTCACCGTTTGTCCGGGCGTCCGGGCGTCCTGTAATCCGTAAAAAAACTTTAACGTTGGATTTTTCTCGGACATTATTAAGTCTATCAACACCCACTTTGGCATGATGGTGTAGAATGACAAGGCGTACAAAAACATACACAGTGACTTGACCTTGCTTCAAGGTCAAGGTCACAGGAACTCTTTAAAGTTGGATTGTATACATATTTTGAAGTGACCTTGACCCTGAACTATGGAAGATAACTCTTCCAAACTTCATAACATTGTAGTACACATGTTATGCTTTCATCATGAGACACATTTGGTCACATATCATCAAGGTCAAGGTCACTTTGACCCTTATGAAATGTGACCAAAATGGGGTAGTGAACCACTAAAAGTGACCATATCTCATGGTAGACAGTGCCAATAAGCACCATTGTGCTTCCTATGTCTTGAATTAACAGCTTTGTGTTGCATGACCTTGACCTTGGGTCAAGGCCACATGTATTTTGGTAGGGAAAATGTGTAAAGCAGTTCTTAGTGTATGATGTCATTGCTAGGTTTAGTTGTTTGACCTTGAAGATTACCTGAAGGTCATGTAAAGGTCAATGTCATGTAAAGGTCAAGCATGTGAGTCATATGGGCTTTGCCCTTCTTGTTTGTTTTGTTTTACCCTAAAACATTTTCAGATGTATCTCCATTACTTGGAGACTATAATTATGCACTTTTGCATTTTCATCAAAAGCTAACTTGTATTCTTGAATAAATAGAGCAGTGTAGGAAAACACAGTGCTTCAACCGATGTGTTGTGATCTGTAGATCGAGAGGAGCGGAAGCTTGATTCAGATGAAAATGACTCGGCTGACTTCCCTAGCGTAAGTAATTGTAGGATTTTTGACTCACATGCGAAGCAAAAGTGAGTCTATGTACTGAGCCGTGTCATCCGTCCGTCCGGGCGTAAAAAACTTAAACGTTGGATTTTTCTCGGAGACTATTAAGTCTATCAACACCAAATGTGGCATGATGGTGTATGATGACAAGGCCTCAAAAAACATACATAGTGACTTGACCTTGCTTCAAGGTCAAGGTCACAGGAGCCATAAATGGGGTCTCAAAAACAGTCATTTTTCACATTTTCCCAATTTTCTCCCACGTTATTGAGAATGGCGACCTTAGCTACAAGTGGTATATAGGTCAAAGCAAGCCCTATCTTTTGATACCAGTTTGGTTGACCTTGCGTCAAGGTCACAGGAGCTCTTCAAAGTTGGATTGTATACATATTTTGAAGTGACCTTGACCCTGAACTATGGAAGATAACTGTTTCAAACGTAATAATTATGTGGGGCACATGTTATACTTTCATCATGAGACACATTTGTTCACATATCATCAAGGTCAAGGTCACTTTGACCCTTATGAAATGTGACCAAAATGGGGTAGTGAACCACTAAAGGTGACTATATCTCATGGTAGAAAGTGCCAATAAGCACCATTGTGCTTCCTATGTCTTGAATTAACAGCTTTGTGTTGGTTGACCTTGGGTCAAGGTCACATGTATTTTGGTAGGAAAAATGTGTAAAGCATTTCTTAGTGTATGATGTCATTGGTAGGTTTAGTTGTTTGACCTTGACCTTGAAGGTCAAGGTCATATAAAGGTCAAGGTCAAGCACGTGAGTCGTATGGGCTTTGCCCTTCTTGTTTGTTTTGTTTTAGTTTTACCCTAAAACATTTTCAGATGTATCTCCATTACTTGGAGACTCTATGCACTTTTGCATTTTCATCAAAAGCTGTTGTATTCTTGAATAAATAGAGCAGTGTAGGAAAACAGTGAATTTGTTTTTTGTTGTTGTCTGTGTTCCATGATTTTTTAGCAGCTGAAAAATACATTCTATGGCATTTTCATTAATTGCACCATGTAGGCCATCCATTTTTCTACTCACCCTCCTAAATTCTACTTCAAAGCTTGAATAGGTAATAAATGATGATTTTTTAAGTAAACATGGTGTCTAATTTGACCACACATAATAACATTTGTGGCTCTGGGGTAAAACGATGACGAAAATTGGTGGCGCCCTAAAGGTTAAGACAATTACATCACACTATGACGGTTCCTTCAGCAGTTCACACTCGGATATTTCCATAAGCACTTCATACTAAGACATTTCCTTCAGCACATCCCCCTGTGGGTTTAGGGCAAGAATTGACCCACCGCGTCTCCCTACGCGATTCGTAAGAGGCGAATAACTAGGGACACTGTGACTATTAGCATTTACTCTAATCTGTTCTAGTGATTTTTTTGCTAAATGGCCTTACATAGCCTACAAGACTGATAGGCCGTAAATAACTGTCCATCCATCCATTCATCCTTCAGCAATTAAAACTAAATTCCTGTAGCACTTCACACTTATGACATTTCCATCAGCACTTGACACCAAGACAATTCCTTTAGCACTTCGCACAGACATTTCCTTCAACACGATGACATTTTCTTCAGCACTTAACACCGAGACAGTTTCTGCAGCACTTAACACTGAGACAGTTTCTACAGCACTTTACACTATGACATTTTCTTCAGCACTTCACACCAAGACATTTCTTTCAGCACTTCACATTAAGACATTTCCTTCAGCACATCTTGCTAGGACAATTCCTTCAGCACTTCACACAAGACATTTCCTTCAACATTTTTCACTTGACATTTCCATCAGCACTTCTTACTAGGGCATTTCCTTCAGCATTTCATACCAAGACATTTCCTTCAGCACTTTTCACAAAGACATTTCCATCAGCACTTCTTAATAAGACATTTCACACTAGGGCATTTCCTACAGCACTTCACTCTGAGATACTTCCTACAGCATTTCGCATTGAAACATTTCCAGCAACACTTCACACAAGACATTTCCAGCAGCACTTCTCACAAGACATTTCCTACAGCACTTTACACTAAGACATTTCCTGCATCACATTCACCCTGCGGGTTTGGGGTAAGAATTGACCCACCGCGTCTCCCTACGCGATTCGTAAGAGGCGAATAACTAGGGGCGCCGTGACATGATTACGTTTACTCTAAACTGTTCTAGCGATTTTCGTGCTTATGGCCTTAAATAGCCTACAAAGGCCGATTGGCCATTAAATGCTATCCATCCATCCATCCCCATGGTTTTGATTTTATTTTTTCCAACAGTTCATAACTCATAATAGTTTGGCCAAAATGTGCTTGGCTGTGGCTCTGGATGTGAGGCTGAGAGAAATGAGGCCCACTTTGCCTTGGCATGGAAAACTCATGGCCAGAAGTTGGGGTTTAGGGGGGTTGGGTTTCTGCAAGAGCGCTTCCACTCATCAAAACATGCAAACACCTGACTGGAGATGTTCCACTCTGTTCCCAGTCCCTGCCTCGTGTGCCGACAGCGCTTGCAGAGTGTGTGCGTGTGTGTTCTCTTCGTTCCTCCCTCCTCCCCCCCCCTCTCTCTCTCTCTCTCTCTCTCTCTCTCTCTCTCTCTCTCTCTCTCACACACACACACACAGACACACACACACACACACACACACACACACAGCCATTAATTTAGGTGGCAATTTACAAAGAAATCAATTTTCTGAGAATAATAATTGTGTGACATTTTTATCAGATTGCAAGGAAGTCTTGCACAGAAACTCCACATAACGATATGAACACATGTACAGAAACGGACACCAAAAATTCTGTCTGTTCACAAGACAACTGCATAAAATTCTTTATACGAATTTCTCCTGTGAAACCAATATACATGTACATGTCCAGGAACTCTTAGAGCTAATCTTGGTCTAAAAATGCACGATACAGTATGACAGCTCGAACACAGGTTGGTGAGATGAAAATGCCATCAACTTTTTTTTTTACAGACTGCAATACGCACATGATTTATCTGCATATTACTACGCAACGTATTCATGGATATTTTTTCATTGTTGCTGTAGCCATAGAAAATGAAAATACAACACGTCTGCCCGACGCGAACTAGAGTCACGTGACAAATTCCATCCGACATGACCAAGGCAACACTAGCATGGCATGCAGCAGACAGGAATGGACACGCGTAGAAAACCAGGTGAGGTGGACATCCCGCCATGCTGCCTCCCGTCCAGGTGACCAGTCCAGCAGACACCGCCTGGAATGGCGTTGACCAAGCAGCGGACAGGTCTTGACCTCCTGATGTTGGCCGCACTCTTGGTCACTTGGTGACGTCACCACCACTACCTGCTTCGAGGTGGCTCCCTCTGCTCTTCCTCTGGCTGGAGCTGCCAAGGTCTGGGAGGAGGACTGTCTGCAGTGGAACTGCCAGTGGTCCACGAGACTTCTGGACACGACTTTTCCACTGCCTGCTCTCTCGACTGTCCACCTTTCTCGTTCAGGGACCCACTCCTCTGATTGAGACAGACTCTCTGAAGCACTCATTGGAACGTCACTGTGGTGTTCCGATATCTACCAGTGGAGTCACAGACCTGCTTTTCTCACCGTGAAGCACATTCGGCGCTCTCTCCACACGCAAATTTGGGAATGTGTATTGTTTGTTATGTTGTTTTTCTTCACCAAAGCGTTGTTGATTAATCGCAGTATAATTCTGCCCTTTGTAAGTGACATATTTGATGCAACATCACGGTCTCGTTGCAGTATTACAACTAAAATCGAAGTCCAGCAATATCCTTTCAAGTCCTTGATTCCACGTTCTCGAAATGTTACCGCTGCTCTTCCAGCAGCTCGTACTAATGAGGAAGGTCGCTGGTCCCTCAACAAAGTGTCATCGTAGAACAAAACGGACACAGCTTTTGTTTTCATCTTGCGTTGGATGTCTAACATGTCTACTTCTAAAATACTGATGAAAGCAACGCCAAGACAAAGAGGTGGATAAATTCGATGAAGGTACGGGTTGTAGCAAACAGTATTTTCTTCATCAATGAAATGCAAGCACCCTGAACAAGAGAATGCACATGAAGATAACCTATATCGACCGCAGCTGTAGTGGATGAAGGGAAAGAACGGTACACCTCGAACATGATTCGTCCTTGCTGTATTCAGAACACAGTCCAAATGTCTGGCTGATGGGTGCTGCCTTTGGGAATCATGACTGGGGCCGATTCTGTGACACGGGACAGCAGCGCAAACGTGATACCAAAGACGTAAGTCTACAAGGATTCTTCACATGGAATTGTCCATTTGAGGAACTTTCTCGTGCCTCGAACAGGAGGCGGAGAAACAGCGACTGTCTCAGTCTTCGTCTGTGAAGGTCTTTAGTCGACGAAAGGCACAGACATGCTGCATGCCTGTAGTACCACGGCACACACATGAACTATGGAGGCAAACGCCCTTCTCCACGTGTGTCGTGTTGGAGACGGCACGCACATGAACTGTGGAGGCAAACGCCCTTCTCCACGTGTGTCGTGTTGGAGACGGCACGCACATGAACTGTGGAGGCAAACGCCCTTCTCCACGTGTGTCGTGTTGGAGACGGCACGCACATGAACTGTGGAGGCAAACGCCCTTCTCCACGTGTGTCGTGTTGGAGACGGCACGCACACAGAGAAACTTTTACCTAACTGTGGCCTCGACCACAAAGTCAGCTCATCGAGTTTTGGGTACTTTTCCGCTCCATGCTTCGGGGCCGTAGTGGGTTGTACTGTGGAAGATCTGCAGGTGTCGCTCTTCACCTGGAGAGTTGAATTTCGGTTGCAGATTATGAATGATCTAACTGGTCATCTCTAGTAAGGCTCGCTGTGTCGCCAGTGTTCTCTCTGTTCAGAGCTTCGTGGGCTTCCAACGAAACTCTTCCCTCTATGAACAGTGAGTTTTGTACGAAACGTCTTCTGCGGAACTGAAGCAGATGATGGCGAGAAGAAATTTGTTTTGCACATGATTGGTCAGACTTTTTAAAGCGTTTTTGGCGAGTCTTGTGTTGTCTTAGTTTGAAGAGCTAAAAAGTTCATTTTGATCACAAGATCTTGACTTCCAGATACTTAAATCCATTGATGCCGTTGTGAATAGTGTGAATAGTGTGAATGCTGAGAAAAAGCGTAGAGAACTGACACTTTACAAAACTATTTCCCTGTCTGTCTGTCTGTCTGTCTGTCTGTCTGTCTGTCTGTCTGTCTGTCTGTCTGTCTGTCTGTCTGTCTGTCTGTCTGTCTGTCTGTGCGCAGTTCTGTAAGTCGTATGCTTTAAATTCCTGGTTCATTGTCGTTCCCAAGTTTTTGGCCTTCAAAGGGATGATATAAAGAAGACAAGATATGAGAGAGAGAGAGAGAGAGAGAGAGAGAGAGAGAGAGAGAGAGAGAGAGAGAGAGAGAGAGAGAGAGAGAGAGAGAGAGATTGCATCTCACAATACAGGTACATCTCGAAGGAAAACTTCTCGGTCGCCTTACAACCTGGACGCACCTTCGTATGGAAAATATCTACAACATTACGTTTTAAACGTCTCACAGACACAAACAAATGGAACACCTTTAATGATATAACAACACATTTGCACCTGTACGCGTTGGCAATCATGCTGATCACCCGTGTTGCCAAGACGCCCGCACTGGGTGACCATGCGATATGGCCAAGAGTGGCATTCGACAGTTTTCAGTGATGCACGGCTGTCTTATGGCATAGGTAATACCACAGACCGGTGTTGCCTCGTAGCCTGCATCGGTGTCATTCATGCATAAGTGCGATGAATAGGGAGGCAGCACCATCGAAACTCGTGTCCATGACAATGCTCGTCCGTCCAGAGAATCCCACTGACCTCTTAAGTTCCACGTCACTTCCACTTCATCACGTGTCTCTAACAACGAAACCCACGAGGGCATCACTGACGAGTACAACATTATCGGTGATAAAAGTTTGTTTTGGTGAAGTGGAGAAAGGTTTTGAATATGAGGAGTAAAGAAAAACAGTTTTCTTTTCTACAAAACACATCCATCATCAGATGTCTACTAGCCAAGCCGTGTGCTAGCTGGCAGGGGAGAGAGAGAG
>JAWQFJ010012008.1:25000-40498 GCA_034096865.1 Theodoxus fluviatilis
GGCCTTTGTAGGCCATGTAAGTAAGGCCACTGACCACAAAGAATGACTCGGCCTTTGTAGGCCATGTAAGTAAGGCCACTGACCACAAAGAATGACTCGGCCTTTGTAGGCCACGTAAGTAAGGCCACTGACCACAAAGTCATTACAGTTGGGTGCAGTAGGAGCAAGTCACGACCAAGGGCGTGTTTGTTAGCAAGTGGCTCGCCTCGATGGCTAGTCGAGGGCGAGCGAGACGCACCTACGGCTAATGAGCGAGAAACGTAGGCAACACCTAGTCCTCGAGATTCTCTCGAGATTCTACGCCTAACAAACGCGCCCCTAGTCAAGACCAAGTCAATCGCCCTTTACGAATCTGGTAGGGAGACGAAGTGGGTCTGACCCTCACCAAGACTCCCAAGGAGTGGTTTGTGTGGTCAGTGCAGTCACTGATGTCTGTGTGGTAAGTGCAGTCACTGATCTCTGTGTGGACAGTGCAGTCACTGATGTCTGTGTGGACAGTGCAGTCACTGATGTCTGTGTGGACAGTGCAGTCACTGATGTCTGTGTGGACAGTGCAGTCACTGATGTCTGTGTGGACAGTGCAGTCACTGATGTCTGTGTGGACAGTGCGGTCACTGATGTCTGTGTGGACAGTGCGGTCACTGATGTCTGTGTGGACAGTGCAGTCACTGATGTCTGTGTGGACAGTGCAGTCACTGATGTCTGTGTGGACAGTGCGGTCACTGATGTCTGTGTGGACAGTGCGGTCACTGATGTCTGTGTGGACAGTGCAGTCACTGATGTCTGTGTGGACAGTGCAGTCACTGATGTCTGTGTGGACAGTGCAGTCACTGATGTCTGTGTGGACAGTGCGGTCACTGATGTCTGTGTGGACAGTGCGGTCACTGATGTCTGTGTGGACAGTGCAGTCACTGATGCCTGTGTGGACAGTGCAGTCACTGATCTCTGTGTGGACAGTGCAGTCACTGATGTCTGTGTGGACAGTGCAGTCACTGATGTCTGTGTGGACAGTGCAGTCACTGATGTCTGTGTGGACAGTGCAGTCACTGATCTCTGTGTGGACAATGCAGTCACTGATGTCTGTGTGGACAGTGCAGTCACTGATGTCTGTGTGGACAGTGCAGTCACTGATGCCTGTGTGGACAGTGCAGTCACTGATGTCTGCGTGGACAGTGCAGTCACTGATGTCTGCGTGGACAGTGCAGTCACTGATGTCTGTGTGGACAGTGCAGTCACTGATGTCTGTGTGGACAGTGCAGTCACTGATGTCTGTGTGGACAGTGCAGTCACTGATGTCTGTGTGGACAGTGCAGTCACTGATGTCTGCGTGGACAGTGCAGTCACTGATGTCTGCGTGGACAGTGCAGTCACTGATGTCTGTGTGGACAGTGCGGTCACTGATGTCTGTGTGGACAGTGCAGTCACTGATGTTCGTGTGGACAGTGCAGTCACTGATGTCTGTGGTGGGCGTCGTCGGTAAAATCACATCCAAGTGGTCAGTTTGGTTGAAGAGTCCATTTCGCCATTTGACGCCAATTAAATCAAAGCGTCACACAAAATGTATTCATCATATGCACACTTTAAAAATGGGTGTTCAGTACGTCTGCGCGAGTGCATAAGTCAGCGTGTTCAAACATGAACACTTCTGTTGACAATGACATCAGAAGGGGAAATGTAAAGTATTTAAATTGGAGGGTGCTTTGAGCAGGGAGAGGAAGGACCGAGAAGCAAACTTGTGAAAGGGTATGGGGGAGTTGGGGGGGGGGGGGAGGGGGGGGAGGGGGCGGAGGGGGAGCAAGAGGAAGGTGGGGTGGCAGCAAGAAAGAGGGGGGCGTATCCTAGTTCTGGACCGCGAGAGATTGATGGAGATAGCCCCAGAAAGGAAGAGAAAGAGGAAGAAAAATATCGAGTGAAATTCGCCGCAAGCAGCGAGCCGCACAAGAGATGGGAATGCTCGCAGGCAGAACCGATAGGGTGAAAGCTTTCACCACGGCTAAAGGGGGGGGGGGGGGGGGGGGGGGGGTGAGGGTGTGTGTGTGTGTGGAGGAAAAAGACTCTAGCCCCAGGGCTTTACAAGCGTCTAGTACAGAGAGCTGGAGGCTGGTGAGGAGGCAGGGTATGAGGGTGGGTGGCGGTGGGGGGTAGAAGAGGTATTGGGGAGGGCGAACGACAGCGTTTCGTCGATGGAAAAGGGAGGAGGGAAAATGGATGTGGATCAGAGAGAGAGTTACATGCCCTTGGGCAGGGGTGGGTAATCCCTGCCGTAAGTCAAAGAAGAGAGAGAGAGAGAGAGAGAGAGGGGGGGGGGGGTTTGGGGAGGGAGGAGGGGGGAGTCAGACAGACAGACAGACAGACAGACAGACAGACAGACAGACAGACAGACAGACAGACAGACAGACAGACAGACAGACAGACAGACAGACAGACAGACAGACAGACAGACAGACAGACAAACAGACAGACAGACGGACGGACGGACGGACGGACGGACGGACAGACAGACAGACAAACTAATTCACAGACACACAGTCAGACACAGACACACGGACACATACACACGCACGCACGCACACAAACACACACACACGCACACGCACGCACGCAGACACACAAGTGTATACACACCACCAATATCAACCCCCGTGGTTTTCAGATTGGAATTCACTATCATCCAGTAAAGCTTGCACCATGCACGGAAATGTTGTGGTCTTCTTAAACATCGTGGACACAATCAAGAACGAGGTGGTGGTATGGGAAGGGAGTGTCGGGGATGGGGGTGGGTGGAGTGGGGGATGGGGGGTGAGGGATAAATCACACACATGCCTCTGCTTTCATAAAGGCAGAGCTCACACGAACACACACGACGCTTCCCTATCAGCAAAGATCTATAGTAAGATCTTTGGTATCAGGCAACAGAATGGACGCGACAGACAAGCAAAGCCTGCATGTCTGTTCTGGGATGCATGGAAGACGGGGGACAAGACACAGTAGAATGTACAGTCTAAACAGGGAAACGAGCACCAAACGTACACAGGACGTAAACAGGTACACAGACATTTCTCCCTGCAAACTAGGACTTGCTGTGAATGCCCGGGTCTAAGACACACGGGGAGCCCCAGGGTATCCTGCCGCGCCTTCCCTCCTCTCCCCTACCTCTACTCTCTCATTCCCCCCCCCCCCCCCCCCCCCCATCCCCACCCTGAGTAAGACAGCACGTGGGTGGATAAGGACACACACAACCCCTCAGATTTTCACCCCCACCCACCTTGTCTTTTCCTTCAGATCTCCGGACCTGGCACGGAGGGCCTCCCAGAGCTAGGACGGAAGGGGGGTGGGGGGGGGGGGAGGGGGGGAGAAAGGAAACGTGGCCCCGGGGCAGATGAAACGGTAGCAAAGAGGGGAGGGGGTGTGATGGGGGTGGGGAGGGGGTGGGTACTGCCCGTGGCGGGGCCCGCCAGTGGAGGCAGGGGAGGGGAGAAGCCAGAGGGGGGAGGGGCGGGCTGTTTGCGCGTCGCGGAGCCATGTATATTTGAAAGCTGATTACGTGGCCCCGGGCCAAGCTCCCTCCATTTGCAAGCTCGGCCCTGCGGCCATAATCTCCGACCGCGGGATAGTATTTCATCCGCGCTTCTCCCGCTCTAATTGTTCAGTTTGGCCCGAGGGTGGGGCTGCCGCCTGACAGAGCGCTTTCAGGGCGGGCGGTGGCGCGAGACGTACCCCCCTGTATCCCCAGGCAGGCCCGGAGACTTCATTACAGGCCCGCGTTTTTTCTCCCTCAAATGCTCTTTGTGCGGGCCTTTCTCGCCGCAATATCCCTGTTCCAGGGCCAAGGCCCTGCGGCCATGGATCAAAAGGTAAAAAAGAGCCGGGCCCCGACCAGGGGACAACGTGCGTAATGTTGGGGGAAAGAGGCAGCGTCATCTCAGTCGCCATCTTGCTTTCCGTCCGCCATCTTGGCAGCGACGGCTTCGTGAGCGACTTGTGCATTGTAGTCTTACTGTAATACGTGTCGAGACGAGGAGCTACAGTAATGTTAATAATACGCGTATGCATCAAGGTGTCGTACATCGCTGTTGTCTTCATCATCATGGCCGTTATCGTCCTGACGTCATCAAAATCGACGGCGTGGTTCTTAAACATAAAAAAGTCGATTTTGATATTCAACCGCAAGCGTTCGGTAGTTTTCATTCACTGTAGAGTCGTGTATAGTTATCGTCATCGACAGTGTTGTCTTTCTTATCGCTGCCTTCATCGTCACACCAGTCCACTGAAGCATCGGCAAGAGGGAAGGCAACAGAGTTTTGATACGCACAGCTCCTGTTTGCAACCACCGAGTAGCCTATACCTGGCCGCCTTGCTTGGTCTTTCGCTCTGGTAGGTATGTCCATATTGCCATATGTCGCATTAGTTTATTTTGTGTAGTCTTGGCGTCCACGTTGCGCGCGCACACGCACATACGCACAGACGGCCGCGCGCACACACCCACAGACACTCACATACGCACATACGCACACACACACACATACGCACGTACGCGCGTACACACAAACACACACACGCACACATACACACACGCGCACACACACACACACACGTAAACACACACACACGCATGCGCGCACACACACACACACGCAAACGCGCAAACACGCGCATGCGCGCGCACACACTCACACACACGCACGCACGCACACACACACACACACACACACACACTCGAGGAGGCCAAACACACACACACACACACACACACACACACACACACACACACACACACACACTCGAGGAGGCCACACACACACACACACACACACACACACACACACACACACACTCGAGGAGGCCAAACACACACACACACACACACACACACACACACACACACACACACACACACACACCCGAGAAGCCTCTACACTCAATCTCATAATGCCCTCGGGCGTCTTACGTTGCCAAGGCAACCTGCGTCACCTGGCGGCGAGGAAAGGGAGATTACTACCAAAGCTCTTCCCGTGCGGACCACGGACTCCTCTGCAGGCGCCAGTGGCACTGAAAGCTCGTGCCCCCGGGCAGCTTCCTAGCCAGAAACCCTCAGTCCCTCCCTCTCTGCCCCCCCCCCTCCCCCTCCCACCAACCCCCTCTCCTCCTCCACATCGACACCCACAAATCCCTACCCTTTCCAATCCACTACGGTCCCCCACAGTTGCCCTGCGCCCATGGAGGGAGACACAGTGGAAGAGAGAGAGAGAGAGAGAGAGAGAGAGAGAGAGAGAGAGAGAGAGGGAGAGGGGGGGGGAGAGAGAGAGGGGGGGGGAGAGAGGAGAGAGAGAGGAGAGAGAGAGAGAGAGAGAGAGAGAGAGAGGGAGAGAGAGAGAGAGAGAAGAGAGAGAGAGAGAGAGAGAGAGAGAGAGAGAGAGAGAGGGGGGCGGGGGGAGGGGGTTGGAGGTGAGAAGGAGAGATTTGGAGGAATGGAGACACGGGAGAGGAAAGGGGTTGCAGACGAGGAGGATGAAGGGAATCAGAAGGAAAACGCCACAGCCAGGCGCTCAAGGCCAGGCGCTCAAGGCCAGGCGCCCAAGGCCAGGCGCTCAAGGCCAGGCGCTCAAGGCCAGGCCTAGCGAAGGCCCGCTGCTCGGAGGGCGCATTCTGCAGTCTCGTAGACTCAGTAGATTTGATGGATGGGAGGGATGGGAGGGATGGGAGGGATGGGTGGATGGATGGATGGATGGGATGTTTGGGATGGATGGGATGGATGGATGGATGGATGGATGGGTGGACGGACGGGTGGGCGGGCGGGCGGATGGATGGATGGGATGGATGGGATGTTTGGGATGGATGGGATGGATGGATGGATGGGTGGATGGGTGGACGGACGGGCGGGCGGCGGGCGGGCGGGCGGGCGGGTGGGCGGATGGATGGATGGAGCTTAAGGGCCGATCAGCCGCGCAGACTATATAAGGCCACAACGTTAATTAAAGTACGCATTTCTTCTATTTTAAATGTTGACGTAAAAAAAATACCTCCAGAGACGTAAACGAAGAAATATCGAAATTCAACGAAGACATAATAGGACTCAAAGATGAGAGAAAAAACTGAGGTAGAAAATTATCACAACAAAGGAATCTTTAAAAATTCCAGAAAAACTTTTTAACCCACCCCGTAAATGCGCAAGTCGGGTACACTCCACCAGAACGTGCAAGTCGGGTACACTCCACCAGAACGTGCAAGTCGGGTACACTCCACCAGAACGTGCAAGTCGGGTACACTCCACCAGAACGTGCAAGTCGGGTACACTCCACCAGAACGTGCAAGTCGGGTACACTCCACCAGAACGTGCAAGTCGGGTACACTCCACCAGAACGTGCAAGTCGGGTACACTCCACCAGAACGTGCAAGTCGGGTACACTCCACCAGAACGTGCCGCATGGTAAGCCTGCCCTGGCAAGCACTGCACTCCGGTGGAGGCTCCCACCGCAACTAACAGGACTGGGTCAGGACGGAATGGCAGCGGTGGAGAGTTTCGAAAAGACAAACTTTCATGACGTTTGACCACAGATGCTGGGGGGTTCGCATGACATGGGAGTTATTTTGACCTTGATTCATTCTTAATAGGCTATTTCCGTCCTCCCCTTGTGCTACATTTCCTTCATTGTTGGTTATATATAGCGACTTCTCACCCATATCCAAGGCTCAGGACGCTTTATACTTTACTCCCCAATCTTTGGGCCTCTTAATCCTTTCTTCAACGGCACGCGCACTCATCCTTGTGGAAAATACGCTTGGCAACCTCAGTTATTTCCGTGAGAATTCCTTTCCGTCGATCAAACAACGGCCCTCAACATTTTTGTATTTTCTGTCTTTTGGTCTTCTCTCATACTGCCTTCCTTTCTCTCGCTCCATCTCTAGCCCTCTACCACGCCAATGTCCACCTCTCTTTCAACACCTAGCCCCCTGTGGTTTGGGGGTAAGAACAGACCCCCTGTGGGTTGAGGGTAACAACAGACCCATCGCGTCTCCCTACGCGATTCGTGAAAAGGTAGCGGTAAATGTGCTCTTTTTTAATTGCCACTTTTCCACCCATTGATGGATGCTCAAACCGCACACATTTACCCCCTGGTCATCGGGCTACCTCTTTTTATCACTCCAACACCATCTCAACTCCCTGGGAAGCATGCAACCAGGCTGCGAATGAAAGCGCCAAAGTTAGATTTCACACTTTCCCAGCTCAGCCCTCACAGGTACCCGTTTTACTCCGGGGGGTGGGGGTGGGGGGTGGGGGGTGGGGGGGGAAGCAATGTGGAAAAAAAGCACCCTGCCCAAGGATGCCACTCTATCATCCACGCAGCTTCGAACACCGCACTCACCAGCCGCAAGCGACTACAGGTCAAGCGCGCTGACCACTCCGTCACGCACTCTCGTGCGAATGAAAGGCGAACCGACAATCATAGTAGCGTCCTCTGCGAACTGAAATCCACTTCGCGGTGAGAAATTCTTGCATTCTACGTCACACTTTGTGCTGGCACGTCGCATCCGGTTGTCTGCGATGTGAAGTTCACAGGTTTTGCCCATACGTACTTCGTGAAAACAGACAATTAGCCGAACTCCTTTTCGTTGAGTATTTTTGCATTCTTCAGTTGTCCTAACGTTACTGTAATCACAAGAAATTGATACCATGTCGTTTCAACTGCTGATTTGTAAAATGAAAGGGCTTGACTGACAAACAGTAAACATTTCAGGCGTAGTTTTAGCGACCAACTGGTTGGCCTACAAAAGACTAGCGACCCAAAAGATGTCACCGCTTCACGTTTTAAATTGCTCGATTTTCCTTACTAGTTAATCAAAACATCAAGTTATGCGATGCTTGCCTTATTTCATGAGTAAATGGAAAGTCTGGTGCTAAATGTATGGTTATTTAACCGTCAGACGGCTATTTTGTGACCCAATTTCGATTCCCTTCATCGTGATCGTGTCAACACTTCGTCTGCTGTTCTATTCGACATAAGAGATACGAAGTTCGTCATTTTCTTGTGATGCGCGCGCACCCTCATTTAGATACGAATTTCGCCACTGCGAAGTGGATTTCAGTTCGTGGAGGACGCTACTATGATTGCCTAATAACTGGACGTCGTGACTGGACGTGCTCTTACACCAATCAGCTCCGGCGACTGTTGCAGTCGATGGCCTTACATAGCCCACTAAGGCTCATATAGGCTGTACAACCATTCACTGTCGTCATTCCTTTCAGTACCTATCGCGTCTTGCAGGTTACTTCTCTGGGCTCCATTACTCTAAGAATCATTTTTCCTTCTAAAATGTTCCAGGAAGCACCTCTTCCCCCCACTAATGTCGCGTCGGCCTTTTTAGTGATTATTTCATTTCTGTAACTTTGCATGGGTAAACCCAGTGTCACTCGGAAATACGGTTATTTCTATAGGTTTTTAAAAATATAACCGTGGTATAAATCAAAATGTCATAAACAACAAGCAAAAAACAGAATCTGACAACTCAAATACTGAATTTTTCTCGTATTTTCAGAGACAGCATTATCTCAAAATGAACGACAACGGAAATCGGTGACCTAGTTTGCCTGTAATCTTCTAAGAGCATCCAGCGAGTCACGCCCACATGCTGGGGGGGGGGGGGTGGGGGTTGGGGGGGGGGGGTGGGGGAGTCACATTTGCTTATTGCTGTCTTCATCCATGTTTGATTTTCTTCGTGGGGACTTCCGCCGCTAGGCGACTCGACACAGTGTCCAATAAGAGGCAAGCGACATCGGTCGCTGCCCACAAGCCAACTCCAAACCAAAGATGAAATCCTGAAGAGACGCTGGAGATGGATGGGTCACGCGATCCGCAAACCAGCAGCATGTATCACAAGACAAACCCAGACCTGCACAGCGTTGCTTAACGCTAGTGTCGTGCAAGGACTTGCAAGGAGTAGGCCGGTTTCAACATGTGTCAACATGATGAAAGGAGATATAAAGGCAACCATACGTTGACACAGTGACACCGATCTATGCCTCGCAAGACTTTGCGTCTATGTCAAGCGCCCCTGGAACCCTCTAAGTAATATAAAAAGAGGGGGGAGGGGGAAGGGGGAGGGGGAGGGGGGAGGGGGGAGGGGGGAGGGGGAGGGGGAGGGGGGAGGGGGAGGGGGAGGGGGAGGGGGAGGGGGGAGGGGAAGGGGGGAGGGGAAGGGGGGAGGGGGAGGGGGGAGGGGAGGGGGAGGGGGAGGGGGGAGGGGGAGGGGGAGGGGGAGGGGGGAGGGGGAGGGGGGAGGGGGGGCGGCCTTAAGAACGACACCTGGTGGCGTTGCATAGTCCCGACGTCTTGCGAGGTATAGGTCGGTGTAAACATGTGTCAAACATTTCATTGCCCTCACATCTACTTTCATCATGTTGACACATACTGACACCGGCCTAAACCTCGCAAGATCTTGCAAGGTTCCGAGCGTAAGCAACGCGCCCATGGCGTCGAGACCTTCAGGCAGACACCAGAAGGATGGGATACACCTGGAGCCAGCTGGAAAAGAAAGTGCAGAGCTAGAGCAGACGGCAGGAGAACCCAGGATGGCGGCCCGGGTCCCAGAAGGGGCGGAAGGCATGTATTAGTTAGTGTGCACACCAGCCAGCCAGCCAGCCAGCCAGCCAGCCAGCCAGCCAGCCAGCCAGCCAGCCAGTTAATAAGTAAGATATTATTAGTCCAGATTTCTCCCGTCCCAGGGATCGAACCACGACGGCACAGCGCCTCGCACATAAACGCCAAAGGTTGCTCACCTAAATCTGCCTCCCAACAGACAGGGTTTCAAGAGGCGAGTACAGGATGAGGAGCTGACTATGCACTCATGCAGGAGGGGAGACTACTGGATATGAAGCAGCAACCGCATCCTCACCACACCAAAAAAAAAAACCTAAAAGGAACTTCCTCAACCCTCCATCATGATTACTATAAGTTAATAAGTAAGACAGAAAGACGGACACAAGTCGCTGCCGAGGAATGGTGTCCGGTCGCCTTAAGACAGTCAGGAACCTTGACCATCTGGGTCAAGATCTTTGATCTGGTTATGACTCATAGACGTCCATTGTCGGTGTCGATCTGTTGCAATAACATTCCAATGTGCTCCGTCTCAAATCAACAGCAGAGACTCAAGAAGCAAAGCGCGGTTTTTATTGCCAATCGGACTGAAGCTGACCACTGGTCACCTCTCCGAGACAGGAAGATGAACCCTCAGGGTAAAGGCGGAGGGGTGGAAAGGGGGTGGGGGTGGAAAGAGGGTTAGGGTGGAGAGGTCACAGGGTGGATAGAGCTGGAGGTGGGGATAGAGAAGGAAACGAACTCAGGTTGCGGTGTCAACATGGAAGTGAAGATGAAGAGGGGGAGGGGGAGGGGGGGGGGGGGGGGGATCAGGGGTGAGGAGTGGGATGGAAGGAAAGGAAGGGGGAGGGAAAAAGGATTGCAATTATATCCCTCTTGCCCCTGGGCCTCACCCTCCACCAGCCCTGGTTTGATTCAACAGCTACCAATAACCCACTTCCTCACCCTCCAATCCACCCACCCACTACCTCCGTCACCACTATGAAGGCCTACCCAATGTCGCGCCTCTTTGCTCCCGTCCTGTTCTGTCTTCCTGACTTCAAGTCCTTGCCATTCAGACTTTACTCCTGGCTCCTCGGTGTCCCATGTTCGTATGGCGTTCCCCCTCATGCCTGACCCCGTCCTTCCCTCTTACCCTCTCCAGGATCCTCAATAGGATCGTTGATCCTCTGGGCTGGAGTAAGAACTGACCCACCGTGTCTACCTACGCATTTCGTACGAGGCGAATGAATAGGGAAACCATTGTTTGACTGGCTCTTTCTCTGCGAATGTGTGTGATTGTTCGTGATCAGTTGTCTTACATAGCCTACAAAGGTTGATATGCTGTAGAATTCATTTTATCTCCATCTCTCCATGTATTCGTCCTCCCTCTGCCTCCTTTCTCCAGCGTTTCTCTTAACTACAAGCAAGTGCGCGTGTATGCAGTAGCATATACATATCTGCACATAACACAATGCATACACATATGCAGACACAAACCACACACCACATGATTCTAGGACTATTGCACACAAACACACACACACACACATGCTCAGTTACAACATACACACATACACACACACACACATGCTCAGTTGCAACATACACACACATACACAAACACAACACACACACAGCACACTCACACACACACACACACACACACACACACAAAACACACCCAACACACACACACACACACACAACACACACATACACATATACACACATTGTGGCGCACTCGCACACACACACACACACACACACACACACACACACACACACACACACACACACACACACACACACACACACACACACAAACACACACACACCCTCAGGGCGCTGCCTTTCGCTGCCTGCCAGTGCTGCCACCTGCCGAGTAAATTGGCGTCCTGCCCTGA
Source organism: Theodoxus fluviatilis (assembly GCA_034096865.1). NCBI lineage: Eukaryota > Metazoa > Mollusca > Gastropoda > Cycloneritida > Neritidae > Theodoxus > Theodoxus fluviatilis. The sequence continues at coordinate 36,480 of JAWQFJ010012008.1, forward strand.
CAGGATGTGGCTGTCCCCTCAGACGGTCCTCTCCCCCCTCCTCCCCTCCATCCCCACCCCCCCACCCCACCTCTACCCCAAGTCTCCACCCCCTCCACTCCTCCTTCCTGCCCCTCCCACCCGTATTTTGACCTGATTTGCCTCTCTCGTCGACCCCGACCACTGTCATTTGCCGGTCTGTTCATATGATTTCGACCAACTGGGGGTGGGTGGTGGGTTGAAGGTTAAAAATAGACCCACCGCCTACCTCCGAGATTCGATTTAGACGAAAACCATGGGAAATAGAGACTTGTCTAGCTCTCACTCTTATCACATCTAGTACTAGCAGGTGCGTAGTCGTTGGCCTTGCATAGCCTGCAAAGGCTGAGAGACCTTAAAATGTCATTCATTCGTTCATACATTCATTCCTTTGGCTTTCGACAGCGCCGTGTTGCTGTCTAGAAGTGCCCACACACGTATGCAGATGTACGTCTGTGCGTGCTGATCTGCATCACCGTGTTTAGCAGTCCGTGGATACAGCCCTTAGGTAATGGCGGAAGACGATAACATGTCTGTGTGGACACATGCGTTTGCCTACCGGCCTGTCCTTTGTTCACTCCACTCCTGGGTTACAATATCTCCCGCGTGCATCTGACATCGCGTACAGTGGGCTGAATCATCTCCACACCTGTTTGCATGCCCGTCTACCGGGAAAATCTGGCAGGTGCATCTACCCTAGTACAGACCCGGATGTCTCGGCAAACATATGCCTGTCTGCTTGTCTGATTGTTCACCTGTCAGCATGCCTGTCGGTATACCTGTTCGTTTGCTCGCTTGTATATCAGTCTTCCTTGCCTGTCATGTAGACAGTTTGTCTCCAAGTTTCCAACAATTGAATCTTTTTCAGCGTTTTACCAAATAGTTTGTTTTTTCAAAGGCGAACATACACAGTACATGAACATGTACACCGATCGCTGGGACACATGTGCAAGCAGCACGTTTTAATGTAATCACCGCTGTTTATCAAACTATTCCCAGCTACGCCTAAGGCAGTTTGTTGTTGGGGTTGTTTTTTGGGGGGTGGGGGTGGGGGTGGAGATGGGGCTGGGGGTGGGGGTGGGGGTGGGGGGGTTGTTCGAACATAAATTTTGCTCTTTTAACATGTTTTGTGGGTATTCATTCCAACAGAAACATTGCACTTTTAGCATGCATCCATCCATGAACAGGCACTGATTCCGAAAGCCAAATGACATACATCAAAATAACCATTGTTTCTGTTTAATCTGTCTAATGCCACCACAATCACCACAGCTACAAGTACTACTACCACCACCACTACTACCATCATCACCACTACCACCACCACTACTACCATCATCACCACTACCACCACCACTACTACCATCATCACCACTACCACCACCACTACTACCATCATCACCACTATCACCACTGCTACTACCATCATCACCACTATCACCACCACTACTACCATCATCACCACTACCACCACCACTACTACCATCATCACCACTACCACCACCACTACTACCATCATCACCACTACCACCACCACTACTACCATCACCACCACTATCACCACCACTACTACCATCATCACCACTATCACCACCACTACTACCATCATCACCACTACCACCACCACACTACCATCATCACCACTACCACCACCACTACTACCATCACCACCACTACCACCAGCACTACTACCATCATCACCACTACCACCACCACCACTACCATCATCACCACTATCACCACCACTACTACCATCATCACCACTATCACCACCACTACTACCATCACCACCACTATCACCACCACTACTACCATCATCACCACTACCACCACCACTACTACCATCATCACCACTATCACCACTGCTACTACCGCCGGCACCAACATCGCTACCACAACTTCTACCATTGCCACTACCAACATAACTACAACCACCATCATCACTACTACTATTGCTGCTTCCACCACCACCACAACTACCACCAACACCACTACCACCATCACTACTACTACTGTCCGAAACGACTTCTCACGACAACAGACTCAACACGTGAACCTTTCCGAGTGACGTCACATGACATCTCGTGAAAGATCAAGGTAGAATTTCAGAGAAAATTCTGAAGAAGTAATATTTCGTAAATTCTCTTCCCCATTCCTACCCGCATCCTCAAGAGTGCCCAAGGAAAACAGGAGGATGGATGGGAGGAGATGGGAGGGGATGGGAGGGGGGGGGGGGGGGGGGGATATGTGGATGTGTGGAAGAGGTCAGGGACGGGGAAGAGGAAAAGGGGTGGGTGGGTTGGCTTTGAGGCAGGAACCGGCCTGTCCAGGCACCACCAGACTTCTGAAGAGGAAGTCGAGGACTCCGCCGTGATCAACACGCATGCGCGAGCGTCAACGACCGTGGTCATACCGTCCCGCACGTGCCGGAGACCCTGTACGCCACGCATGCGCCATGAAGCATCTTCCGGTTGATGGAGACGGAGGCCACGCGTTTGATGGGCGAGAGAGATAGACATCTCGTAGCTTCTCGGGCCCTCTCGCAACCTCTCGAACTCTCTCGCAACCTCTCGAACTCTCTCGCAACCTCTCAAAGTCTCTTACAACGTCTCGAACGCTCTCGCACTTTCTCCAACCCTCTTGTCCCCCTTAGCGGTCGTATCTGACCCTTAATTCTCTTTCCCAGCCTCCCGTAACCTACCTAGTCAGTCGTTTACTCTCGCAGTCTCTCGTGGCTTCTCGCAGCAATGTTTTAACCCTGTGGCATTTTCCAGTTGCTCTCGCAGCCTCTCGCGACCTCCCATATCCTCTCGCAGCCTCTCGAACCTTCTCGACGATTCTCGTGGCATCTCAGATTCTGGAGGTCAGTGCAGTCGTCTCATTTTGGAGCTTCCTCTGACAGCTTCCGGCTCCAGGCGCTCAGTCTTGGAATTTGGACGCACCCCTGTCCCTTGGAAATCCAGAATTTCAGGATTTCTTCCTCCTTCCCTAAAGCTCGACTTTGAGGAGGGAATAATGGAAGCAGCAGTGAAGTTTTCCTGAGCAGGGACCCAGCCATGACACTCAGTCTCCTCGCAGATTCCAGGAGGTCGAGCCTCCACGCCGAATCTCAGTCTTAAACCGTGTTCTAACTGAGCGATGCTTACGCCGACATTGATTTGGATTTGCCGTAAGTGACTTTGCGACTTACGGTGAGCCTGCAGCAAGTGTCCAAAGTTTGACCTCGGCGTCGCTGGTCGTGCACCTCGAAGTCCGACGTGCAATTCGTCGTTGTAGCCGATGTCCGATGTGCACTTCGACGTTGTAGCCGATGTCCGATGTGCACTTCGACGTTGTAGCCGATGCTGCCACCTGATTGGCGTGGCTTGTCAAACAGATCTCATGCCCTTGGAGCCTTGTTCTTTCGTATAACAAGTAAACACCACATGTCCACCATTTCTCCATTTGGTTCACAAACAAAACTTCTTTTTTTTTAATGACCGAGATACTAAGAAATCTTAACAAAAACAACAGAATTAATTTCTCAAAGCCATATGCAGAATACATCAAAAGTTCATTTAAACCGCTACATTATTCAAATCGAAATGTGATTCGAAAGCCAAGTTCCGATCTTGTAGCTACATGATACCACATGGCTTATCACGTACCTCAGAGGTGCGGGCAGTGACGTATGCATATCATTACGGGCAGTTGCGGCCTATTCGCATGCAGCAGCGGTCCCCGAACACAAGATCGCGTAAGTCCACTTCAGCCTTCATTCACATTGGGTCTGTGATGAATGGAGAGATTTTTGTTGTGAGTTAGTTAAATGAATAAGTATTTGAGCCAGCCAGTTCTCAAATCTAGCTTTAGATAACCCAGCCAGCAGTTAGGAAATTGTGTCAGGGTGGGATTTTGAAAAGGACAAAGGAGATTTGAACGTTTCTACTGCGTAGAGCCTGTGCCAAAAATAGGACTGGTCAGTGTGGGGAACAAAAGGCCCAGTCTCGTGATGACGGCCT
>JAWQFJ010012010.1:0-27500 GCA_034096865.1 Theodoxus fluviatilis
GATGCCCAGTTATTGCTATGAACTTCTTAAACCATCATGTTGTATGCTAATTTGGGTAAGCTGGAGTCTTCCATTTTCAACAGTTTCAGCCAGTATTTCACTGATCTCAGCTTCGCATTGATATGCAGTGGATAACTTCCAGCCTCACCATATACCATGGTATTTGGTGTCGATACTCACATTTAAGAACATTTTCAAGGCATACATATGTACATCTTCAATCACCTCACAGTCTCCTAGACCCCATATCTCAGACGAGTATAAAAGATTCGGTTGTATCTGTGCATCGAACATCTTAAAGAAAACATGTGGGGACATGCGGCGAAATCACCCCCTCCCCCCTTTGGATTACGTTATTTACTTATTATGGCTCTGCCGGCTGTAGATGATAGCGAAATATCATGGCTCCGCCAGCTGTAGCTTAGTCGAAAGTTTCCATGCCCGTGTTCGCGGAAAAGTGTTTCCATTGGTTGGAAGGAAGAACGCTACTGGAGACTTGGCGAGGGAGGGGCCTTGTCTTATACGGGGGTCCTGCAATTGGCTGGAAAATGACAGAGTTCACTCGCGTCCGTGCAGAAAGTATAAATATGCCTGAAAACCAGTGCCAGCGTCGACGAAAACATCAAGATCTAACGCCGCCCCGAGGATTGCGTCACCCTACGCGCCAGAAGTTGCGTCATTTCTCGTCACTCCAGAAAAGACGCCAATGGTTGCATCACTCTCCGCGCCAAGATATTACGTCATCCTTCCTCCCTGCACTCCACGTTGAGAGGAGATACCACGCTTGCAACGCCTGTGTCCATCTCCGATTGAAGACACGCTTGCAACGCCCATGTCCTTCTCCAAGTGAAGACACACTTGCAACGCCCGTGTCCATCTCCGGGTGAAGATATGAAGCCGTCCATACAAAACGAATACCGATGACTGAGAGAAAAGGCAGAAGCCACTTTGAAAGAATACAAATTGGTTTGCTATGGTTGTGCTTGCGATCGAATACAATTGCTTCCCCTTTCCCTCCGCCCCTTCTCTTCTCTCCGGTGCATCAAAAACCGCTGCGACGAAGATTCCGAAGGGCAGGGGCCCTCGTGACGTCTGAGCAGTTGAACCACGATTGACACACAGCTCGTTCAAGAGCAGCATCCGAAACAGGAGTGAAGGACTGTCAGATAAGTTACTTTTGATCGGTGGCGGGCCATTCGTTCTCTTACATGATTATGATTATGAGTAGGCCTATTGTTGTTTCTGCTTGATTCATCCCTAGCGTTAACGTTGAATCATTCCTCCATCACCCTGGCATGGTAATAACACATTTTGACAATTTGACCTATGACCTCACCGTCTTTCTGTCTCGTGTTTGATCTTTGATGGAATGACTGTGTGAGAGAGTGTCACAAGTGGACCGAGAGATTTTCCCTAGACCTTTTGACCTTTCAGTATAACGAAGTGGTCCGGCTTGCGACAGGACACATACCCTGCGTTCCGTTGCACTCTGCTTCATCTCTGCTAGGGTGTAGCAGGCTCAGGAGTTTCGATTGGTCGGTTTCATTAATTATTTTAAATGCACGTTACCATTAAAAGTAGAGGGTTTTGGAGGCCCTCGTTGGATACATGGATCCCCTAAATAAGTTCACATTCATTTATATCCCTCTTGATCAAATAGACAACTTCATAAAAGCATTAGGATAGAAAAATCCATTAATAACAAAAGGGAGATAACCATCACCAGTCATAGAGGAAGGTCAAGGGAATTCCAAAACGTGTGTCGTCTGCTAAATCGTTACTCTCATGGGTATAAATGCCGACGATTACCACAGATATCAAACCGACATACAATCCACTCTGCCACGGTGATGAGAGCACGAAAACATTTATTTCTTCGAAATTTGACAGCAATCGGCACGTTTGCCACTTCCATGGTATGTAAACTCCATGGTTCGAAGCATGTTTACCGTGCAAGTCCGTAGATTGACTTCCAATTAGTTCTGTTTAGTATGAGCCAATCAAATGCGGCTATGAGTTCTGTAGCTTCATTGTTGCTAGGCACAGCAGGTGGCGCACTCTAGTGTGAAGCAGTTAGAGCTCCTTCTGAGACGCTCGAGCTGCTGCGCGACCTTGACAGGAAGTTGACCTCTGCCACTGGCTGAAACGTCACCAAAGATTGTGTATGAATGATTTTCGACCCTAATACTTTTATTTAGTCGTTTCTTCGATCAAGAGTGATAAATGTGAGTGTAAAATAATATTGGGGATTCGTGTATTCAAAGAGGGCCCCCAAAACCCTATACTTTTAATGATAATGTGCTTTAAAAGTTATTAAATAAAACCAACCAATCAAAACTCTTGAGGCTGCTACACCGTAGCAGAGATGAAGCAGAGTGCAACGGAACGCAGGGAAAGTCTAATTTGCGTATAAAACGAAGAATTTGCAACGCCCCTGCCTTGCCTCTGTCCGCCAGATTTCTTAAAGCAGTATTTGAACTCAGTTTTGTGGAAAACATAATGCCCAAGTAGAGAGAGAGAGAGAGAGAGAGAGAGAGAGAGAGAGAGAGAGAGAGAGAGAGAGAGAGAGAGAGAGAGAGAGAGAGAGAGAGAGAGAGAGAGGAGAGAATGTGCAAAGCCAAAAGAGACCCTGGAGCGAATAATACAGAAGAAGGGATAACGGCATTGCATTGATTTTTCAGACACCCAGTGCAAAAGTAAGGCTGTCAACAGCTATTGGCGCAAGCAATTTCACTTCTTTTTGACTGCTTTTTTCAGGTCACCCGGTGTTAATTATGTTCTTTCTCCCCAACTCCATATCGATCAACCTCAAACGGCTACGTCTTCGAGACCGGCAGGAAAGGTTTTCTATGCATCGTGAAAGGCAGAACTAATCAGCCTTCTGTTTTGGTGGTTTAAGCATTCTTTCACATCTTTTTGAAAACTCTGCAACATCTCGATTTAAGCTCAGCACATGAAAAATATAACAATTCGGCCTCAGGGAACAACACTTCGGGGGGTTTTACTCTTTCCTGTGCCATGCCTAAATATGTTGTTTGTATTCAGTGTTCAGTTTGAAACTAGAAATGCTTGAAATCACGCTTTACTGCTTTAAAAGGCACTGATTAATTTAGCAAGATGGTGACCTTTTACTGGTTGCTTTTTTATTTTGAGAAACGTATACTTCAGATAAAAAGCAGTTACAAGTTTAGATGTTTGGGTAACAAGCGGTAACATAAGTAATGTCAGAACCCCTGCTACAATGAAATGAATTTAGCAGCAACATCTAACTATAGGACATTCTCATTAACGTACCCTGCAGGAGTTATCCTCGGCGCTCTCTGTCGAAAAACAACGCGTTAGGTAGAACCACCTAGTTCCGGTTGCATTCTCGTAGCGTCTGCACTGAATACTAGATCGCTCAAAGCACATGTATGTGGGGGTGGAAAACAGTACTGTGTCATGTACAGCTCGAATGAGTAGCAGCAGATAACTGTTTAGTTCTGGCTTGAATTGACAATTTCGTTTCCCTGATCTGGCGAGGACCGAAATTTCACTATCATCGAGTGGATGAGTGATCAACTTGTACCGCACTAGGCGTAATCATGGATCCAATATGATGTAATGTCCACGGCGTAATGTAGGCCTATAACTTGTAAGATCGGGTCGATGATGACAAGAAAATGGCATTAAAACACAGTTTCATTACAACAAAAATCACCAATTATATTAATAACTGACCATTTTTACACTTACAGCTAGTACTGAAATCTTACAACGCAAACAAAACACACCTGCCGGGAGTGTCCCGGTCTAGCACGAGTGATCGTTTCGCTATCTGATCCGACATGGTATTCCTCCAGCAAACAAGCAACTACTGCAACTTCATGAAGTTATTGAAATCTCAAAGTGTGATGTCAGACATCGATTGACCGAGTTCGACTGCAGCTGCCGGTTGCATTCTCGAACATTTCGTCTGCACTGAATACCAGATCGCTTAAAGTATGTGGGGGTGGAAAACAGTATACTGTGTCATTTGCCATAACCATCGTGGCAAAATTATTGATGGAAAAGTTGTCAAGCTACATGGCATTCCAGCAAACATGCAACTACTGAAACTTCATGAAGTTATTGATATCTCAAAGTGTGATGTCAGACATCGATTGACTGAGTTCCACTGCAGTTGCCGAATCAAACGTAAGCGCTGCTCCCAAGGCCAAGCTCGTTTAAGTTGCTTGTGATCGTTTCGCTATCTGATCCGACAATAATTACTAAACATTGATATCAAAAGCACTATTCAAAATTGTTGGCGGTTGGTCTACCCCGCACAACTAAAATCTACGGTTAATATCATCTCCACAAGCCGAACTACGTGAAGTTATACATTACGCCGAGTGCGGTACAAGTTGATCACTCATCAACTGGATGATAGTGAATTTTCGGTCCTCGCCAGACCAGGGAAACGAAATTGTCAATTCAAGTCAGAACTAAACAGTTATCTGCTGCTACTCATTCGAGCTTTACATGAAACATTATATCACACTAGCTCGATAGTCTGCTATCGTAGTGACTACGGTTCGATCGCGTTCGTCTGCTAGCCAGCTAGGTACGTAAGGTGAGGTTTGTTTACTTATCTTCTGTGGGTTTTGTGCAGAAAGTATACGTTAAAACAGTCTAACATGACTATTTTCGATTAGTTTTTTTTATCTAATTAATCTTTTTGCATGCTTTAGAGTCATCCTTTTGCCACGATCTAGCGATCATCCCATCAGCTTCTCCCTGCGTTCCGTTGACTCTGCTTCATCTCTGCTACGGTGTAGCAGGGTCACGAGTTTCGATTGGTCGGTTTCTTTAATTATTTTTAAAGCACGTTACCATTAAAAGTAGAGGGTTTTGGAGGCCCTCTTTGGATACATGGATCCCCTAAATAATTTCACATTCATTTATATCCCTCTTCATCGAATAGACAGCTTAATAAAAGCATTAGGGTTGAAAATCCATTAATAACAAAAGGGAGGTAACCATCACTAGTCAGAGAGGAAGGTCAAGGGAATCCAAACATGTGTGTCGTCTGCTAAATCGTTACACTCATGGGTATAAATGCCGACGTTTACTACAAATATCAAACCAAGACATACGATCCACTCTGCCACGGTGATGAGAGCACGAAAACATTTATTTCTTCGAAATGTGACAGCAATCGGCACGTTTGCCACTTCCATGGTGTGTAAACTCCATGGTTCGAAGCATGTTTACCGTGCAAGTCCGTGGAGTGACTTCCAATTAGTTGTGTTTAGTATGAGCCAATCAAATGCGGCTACGAGTTCTGTAGTTTCATCGTTGCTAGGCACAGCAAGTGGCGCACTCTAGTGTGAAGCATTTAGAGCGCCTTCTGAGATGCTCTAGCTGCTGCGCGACCTTGACAGGAAGCTGACCTCTGCCACTGGGTGAAACGTCACCAAAGATTGTGTATGAATGATTTTCGACTCTAATACTTGTATTAAGTCGTTTCTTCGATCAAGAGTGATAAATTTGAGTGTGAAATAATATTGGGGATTCGTGTATTCAAAGAGGGCCTCCAAAACCCTCTACTTTTAATGGTAACGTGCTTTAAAAATAATTAAAGAAACCGACCAATCGAAACTCGTGACCCTGCTACACCGTAGCAGAGATGAAGCAGAGTCAACGGAACGCAGGGTCTATTTGTACCACTCTACCGGAACTAGTGGAAGTAAAGGGACAAAACTCGGGCTGAAGTTCCGTTTCAGAAGTGAGAATGTCATATACGTAGAGTATGTCCTACAGTTGACAACATGAGCTTTGCTATTGTACAAGGCGGAATCCTAAACCCATTTTAGATCATTAGTTTTTGTGTCTAGTTTTTTTTAAACGACGGCAACTACTTATTCGTGATTTTTACTTTTCAAGATGCTAATGGAGAGATGCATAATGATGATTCTCGTTGCGCGTTTCCGAACAACATGTCAATTTGAGGAAACCTGGGATTACTTTTCGTACCTTACTGTCATCTGTATGGTAAAGATCGTAGCTGAGCTGCAGAATGATATAAATTCCAGAACACAGCGTACAAAATAGACCTGCAAATGTCGGTTCAGTTGAAGGCTGTAATCAGCTCATTTTCAAATTCCGTTAAGTACAGCCTCTGCAGTGTCTGCCCTGCTTTCATGCCTGTTCTTGCTGTTTGTGTCAGGGCAATCTCTTTTCGATTGTAAATATGAGCTCGCTGCACCTGCCAGTTCTGCTTTTATCATCACTTGTTATCCTCCGTGATGATTCTTGCTTTCTTACCTTTGTAGATCTCATTTTTGGTCTGCAGCACACACTTATGCATTCATTGAGAGAATTTCATTATCTCCGCTAAGAATACTTCGGCAGCCATAGCTGGCTTGACTTTCTTGCTGCAGAAGATGATGTCCCTTTAGCAAGTTTGTCACCACCATGAAAATCATTTATGTTCATTCACAACAAAACTCCTGTGGAGAAAAGAATAAAGACACCACAATTGGCTCTGCGCAGAGATGTAGACAGTTGCACACATGGCCTTGGCTGGCAAAACATCGAATCTGTCACCTATAAACAAGTAAATGTGAGTTAATCGACGATGTAAAATGTTCTGACGAAGTGCTTTGTCAGTCGTTTGCTTTTGAGGAGCTCCTTGTGGCCTTTGTTGGTCCTTGAAAGTCCAGGAGTCCACTTTTACGCCATGGTCTAAGCCAGTTGCGGTCAACAGCCTTTCTCCCCTGCAGCTATGTTCTGGAGCGACGCCAAATACGAGTGTTAAAGTGTGAGGTAGATGGCTTGGAGGCAACTATCAGTGAATCGCAATGAAACACTTTACCCTTGCATTCACTCCTAGTTGAGAGAGAGATGGAGTGACAGTGGAGAGCGGATACTGGCTGAGAGGGACGCGAGAGTCAGGGATAGAGCTGAAAACAAGGGTAGATAACTGATCTAAACGCAGCTGATGTCAACGAAAGATGAATACTGAATTATTTTAAAACTATAAACTCCTCATCCCATGTCATGGATAAATGATTAACCTTTAGCGGAATGGTTGCAGACGCTTTCTTTGCATTCCTTTTCTGTACTTGTATGTGACTTTAAGTACTACGCACAGGAGCAGAAACACTCATGATGTGTTATCACGGACTATTAAGCACTGGGTAAGATTTATGTGTTGAGGTTTGCTAGCGATCATGCAGTCACAAACCTCCCCGAACAGGATTCTTATCTCCCACCAGCAACGAAATGGCAAACAATCCTAGATATGCCAGTTGACTTTCCCCTCCCACGCAGTGTAGAAGTTCTGGAGAGACCTGCCAGTACTGGATGTGTGTACGCGTAAACCTGTGCCAGACACAGAGTCACGAGTTCGTGCTTTTGTTTTCTCGATCGCCAGTTTCAAGGGATTGGGTGAATCAAGTTGGCTTGCTACAGTTTCAGAAATGTGAATTTGTCGGAAGAATGTCTGGTGTCATAGCTGCAACACTGAATAACAAACTGGTGTCTATTTCAGATGGTAGATAAGCAGTACTCATAACTTATCTAATGTTGAGAAAAAAACACTGTCCATCTCATATATACCTCTCGCCCCCCCACCCCCAACCTCAACCCCCACCCCCAACCCCCACCCCCACCCGCCCAACTCCAACACCTTCCCTATATCTAATCTTATGTGTGCCTGTGTGCGCATTCACGTATTTGTACTCGTATATGTGTGCGCGTGCATAATGTGCATGCGCGTGTGTGTGCGTGTGAAAGCGTGTGTGTGTGTGTGTATGCACGTGTGTGTTGTGTTCGTATGCACGACATAAAGCACATGCACTTGTGTGCATGTTAGTTTATCGATGCGGGGAGGGAGAAAGGAGGTAGGAGGGGGAGAAAATAAAGAAGTGATAAACAACCAGTGCACGTGCATATACATGTACATGTGTTTTTGTGCTTGTAAAAGAGATGCAAGTGCACACATTTCAAACAACAACGCACAACCACTCTCACAATCCGTGCATACCAAACGCACCTGATGCATCTACTGGAACTGGATAAATGGTGAATTACTGCAAGGTGTTTGCCAATCCCAGGTTTTTCCTGGAACTGTTTTGATGCATGCTCTTACCTACAGCTGCCAGACTACCATACAGGTGGGGAGTGGTCCGCTGTTTTCAGTTACCTCAAGCTTGGAGGTGAGGGTGTATTTTCCTTGTCTGCCCATCCTCCCCTCCTTTCAGATACATTCCCTCTCCAATCGCTGCCCCCGCCTCATAACCGTAAATCTGAGCTTCGTTTACAGGACATCGAGGTCAATTATCGCGGATCTCCCGCAGCCCTTCCCGCGGCCTGTCGTCCTTCCTTCCTTCCCAGCCTTTCCATCCGTTTCCAATCTCGTCTGCGTCTTTTCCTTATTCCCAGCGCTTCCATCCGTCTCCAATCGCGTCTGTTTCTGTCAGTCACTGAGGGCAGGTCAGGATCAATTGTTACATTTCTCCCATGCTGTGTTGTGCATTATTTTATATGTTGGTTATGCTTCCATCTTATATGTCTCTTCGAGAATGAACTTGTTCTAGTTGACTGTTCTCCCACAGAACCAGTTGACGATTAGATGATGCGAGGAATGAAATAGTCATTAATTGGGCTATTTCTGCCCGTTTTATCAGCTTTGAATAGGGGAAAGCGGGGCATTAGGCATCCCCTTGTATAATTTCGGCAATTATTCTGTTCTGTAAAACGTTACATCAAGTTAAACAGAGTAAACACATTGAGAACACTAATATCCAATGAAACATACTGAATTTCTTCGGTAAACTCGAAACCAAATATTTTAAAACAAATTTTATCTCTTACAGTGAACTTCAGGCTCTCGGAGCATAGAGCCCCAAGAGGTCGGGGCATATGAGGTAAACCTTTCTTAATTTTAATTTTACTGTAAATTTTTCTGCCAATGCACAGAAGCGAGGTCCAAAATGACTTGATGCAGCCCCGCTGCCGTATTGGTAGCCTCTGACAGCTCAAAGCAATCCAACAAGCTGCATGTGATATCATTAATCAAACAAAGTGTATGGTTTCCATTTATTTCTTCTGATTTGTATATATAATTATGACAGAAACTGATGTTTTCTTGACAATGCTACAGAATTAGGTACAGAAAAGTCATTCAGCGTGGCTGAGACTAGTGAATATAGTCTCAGCAACAGGTTGGTCACGTGATAGCCTAAATTCTTCCATAACATGCATACCACCGTTCTGAACAGCCACGCTGAATGCCATATCACATCGTGAGTGTATTCCTCCGCTTGTTGTGATACACTCCATACTGGCAGCCATTTTTCCGTCAGTTCATTTTCTAAACATCGATTTCCCATGAATGTAAAACTTGTGTGCGGTAAAATTCGAATCACAAGAGTGTAATATTGTGAACTCTACTAATTATAAGGACTTTGAATACAACAGCAATATTTATACTTCATTGAGCGAGTTCGGAGGGTCAGAGTCGATCTCTGGTAGTGAATTCTTGTCAGCAAACCGTTAGATGACAACTAAAGACGCTTCAGCGTTTGTGTGAACAGTGATTACACGTACCTTGTCAGCAAACCGTCAGATGTCAATTCAACACTGTCTAGTCTCGCTGGATAAGCAGTGAATCAGAAAATGGCGTTAACTTCAGCTCCAAAGAAAAGAAAAAGAACAGAAATGACACCCAAAGACAAAGTGGACTTGCTTGATCGCTACCGAGAGCTAAATTCTAAAAGTTTGAGGGAGGGTGCTGACATTTTGGGTGTGTCGGCATCATTTCTGTGCCAGACACTGAAAAAAGAAGATGAACTTAGGGCTGTTATCGCAGAGGGCTCCAGTCAAGGCCAAAGGAAGCGTCGGCGCTGCGGGAAGGATAAAGAGACAGAAGATGGCTTAAAGCGGTGGTTCGACTCTATCCAAGCGCGCAACACACCTGGGGCGGGTTTCAAAATAGGTAGTCGATCTTGGTCGCAAGATCTTGCTTCGCAGTAAGAGCTAGCTAAAAAAGAAACTACCCAACGTGACGAAGTAATGCGCATGCGTAGACGTCACGACAAGAGGTGAACTAGCCACATTTCAATGGCCGACGTGTTGCCGGTTCATTCAGAAAACGCTCTATTTCGAGATACTAGCAACCCATCCAAAGAAAACATAAGCCATGCACAGCATTAATTTATCAAAGGTGTATGTTGAATGCATTAACAGATCGTGAAACCTCCTACAGTTTACACATCGAATGCAGGTCAACGCATCTACGCCGAACTTTTGTCTCGAATCTTAAAAGCTAGGCACCTCTCAAGCTGCCTCGCTCAATCTACGCTCGTCTTCGATTGGCTCGCTAGCAAGCAAAGAATGAAACTGCCCATTCGGCGAGATCTACGTAGATCTACCGAGATCTTCGCATTTTGAAACCCACCCCTGTAAACGGCCCAATCCTGTGTCAGAAGGCGGAACAGATTGCTTCCCAGCTTGGTCGCTCCGAATTCAAAGCTACAAATGGGTGGTTTAACAGGTGGAAGAAATGCAACGGCTTGGTGAAGCGGGAAGTGCCGGTTAATAAAAACGCCGCTTATTAAAAACACTTTTGTTCGGTCCCAATGTGTTTTTAATAAGCGGCGACTACTGTATATACACAATCGCACGTGCTCAGGCAGTTTACAACCTTATAGACACGTTCGCGCTAAAAGTAGTTCTCAAATGATTTCCTGAAAATCTCATAGATTAGTTTTATTAGAACACCAAATTTGTGTTTATCTATCGGGATAAATAATTGGAGTGAAATAGATTCGCCTCTTTTTACTCTCAATGGTCTTCTGGGGTGTAATTCATGAACTTGGACTTTCAGCGTGGTCTAAGACTAGTCTCGGACCACTGTCGTTGTCTACAATTCATGAACTTGGACTGTCGTAGTCTACAATTCATGAACGTGGACTTTGTTCAGTCGGCAGACTGAACTGCGGACTACGGTGGTCCAAGGATTTGTTAGACTACACATCAAAGTCCAAGACCAGCGCGAAATTAAATGGCCGACCTGTTCACGGTTCGCAAATAATAAGCTGTATTTTGGGACACTGGAAACCCATCCAAAGAAAGTATAAGCCATGAACAGCATTAAATTATGAAAGCTGTATGTTGATTGCATCAATAGGTCGTGAAAACGCTTACATTTTACAGTTGGAAATGCAGGTCGCCGAGCTTCGCGCACTGCTATTTATAGCTGAAGCGCGGACCGCTGCGACACCAGTAAACAGTGTTGTCCTCGAACCTGCCTGCTGCTATTGACATTGGGTACAATGCTAGTGTTGTCTGATGCTATGAAAACGATACATTAAAATTGCATCTGTGTTATGAAAACACTGCTCAAATTAAATTGCTTTATTTTTGGTAACTGAGAAAATGTGTGACGATCGCCAGGGTTTCACGAGTTTGGTGGGGAAAGTGAGTTGAGGCTGATCGAGTGTGTGTGTGTGTGCGTGTGTGTGTCAGTGTCACTGTGTGTGTATATTTTATCCTCATCAAGACAGATTATTGTTCCACCCCTTCCTTACTGAATTTCAATGGTTCTCACTTGGAAATCCTGCCATATTGTAAAACTTGATCTTCTGCTCGTTTGCCTCTTGCTGATGAACTTTATAAACGGTGACACACACACACACACACACACACACACACACACACACACTCGAGCCAGCCTCACTCACCTCGCACTTCATTTGTCACCTCCTCCCACGCTGTCCGTCTTCTTTTGTTTGCTTGGGCTGTGTGTATGCTGCTTTTAATGTATCCGTATCTTGCTGACACCGCTTTTATGATAGCTATCCGATTCCCGCTCCGTGAAATCGGGGCTTTTCTTCGAGGTTTTGCTACCGATCGTGACTGACATTTTTGACGGGAAGTTTGAAGCGGTACGCTGAGGCTGGAGTGTGTGTGTGTGTGTGTGTGTGTGTGTGTGTGTGTGTGTGTGTGTGTGTGTGTGTGTGTGTGTGTCATTGTGTGTGTATATTTTTCCTCATCAAGACAGATTATTGTTCCATCCCTTCCTTACTGAATTTCAATGGCTCTCACTTGGAAATCCTGCCATATTGTCAAACTTGATCTTCTGCTCGTTTGCCTCTTGCTGATGAACTTTATAAACGGTGACACACACACACACACACACACACACACACACACACACACACACACACACACACACACACACACACACACACACACACTCGAGCCAGCCTCACTCAGCTCGCACTTCATTTGTCACCGCCCTCCCACGCTGTCCGTCTTCTTTTGTTTGCTTGGGCTGTGTGTATGCTGCTGTTAATGTATCCGTATCTTGCTGACACCGCTTTTATGATAGCTACCGATTCTCGCTCCGTGAAATCGGGGCTTTTCTTCGAGGTTTTGCTACCGATCGTGGCCGTCATTTTTGACGGGAAGTTTAAAGCGGTACGCTATGCGCTTGCGCACTGGGCGGAATCCCCGGGAAATCCACATCATTCTAAAAATAATCCATGGACTAGGTCAATCAGTCCCAGCCTTTCAAGTCAACACCCAGTCTGGGTTCGTGAATCATAGACTCGCTGAGTCCAGGACTAGTCCATAGACTAGCTGTGGTCTGGGACTAGTCCTGGACTCACAAGTCCAAGACCAGTGCTCGCGAAAGTCCAAGTTCATGAATTACACCCCTGATCATGTTGAATTTTGATTGGTAGAATCATTGGAATGTGGATTCGAAGTCACGTGACCAACCTGCGTCAGAGATAGTATTACATCTCTGTGTTCAGAATGCAGAAAAGTGAAGAGAAACAGGCACCAACTAGTCTTTTACTGACATTTTTAGGAAAAGTGTATGGAGCACAAAAAAGAAACACACGCTAATTTAGAGTAGAGGTGTGTGTGTGTATTTCATCAGTCCTATTTTGTCTTGTTGATTTTTAACATTTTCATTTTAGAAACAAAACGCTAAAATGTGGGGCATTAAGCCCCACCACATTTTGATTGACTCTCATGGGCTTTGCTTTTCTCATGCAAAATTAATAAGGGTCAGGAAGTTTTAACTGTCTGTGCTGAATTATCATCAAATTTATCATAATAAACAAACTTCAATGAAACTTTTCATAGAGGAATAAAAATCGTAACCGAAAAAGCCTTAGTTCCTCTTCAAGTATCTGCAAAATTTTCTCTCCAAACCAATACATAATACGCAAAGTATAACACGAAACACCATGAAATTAATGCATGTGCATTTGTCTTGGTGGTTTAGGAAAGCACTAATGCAATTCTCGTGTTCCTTTGTTGATCACGAAGTGCACATCAAAATTAGATGTGAGTGAGGTCTAAGAGGCAAGGTTTTTTCGAACTTTCAACATAGCAGCAAAAAACTCGCACTGTGACTGATCTATATACGACTGGGTCAAAACCATACATCGTTCTCGATATTAACTTTGATTGGTTGAAATTCGTTTAGGAAATAAAATAACTAAAACTGAAATAATGTTAAATGTTTTTCATCGATGTGGTCAGTAATCTCCCATGGGGCTCAATGCACCGCTTTCCTCTAAATAACGGTGTGCTTTTCTGCAAATGTGTAAAAGTTCTGCTGTTGTAGATTAACATTTTTCAAGCCGTCAGTACAGCACGCTTTCAAAAAGTTTTTTCTTCTTAAGTTGTTACAACTTTTATACTACGAATCTGTGTTTATCTCATTCTTACTTTGATGAATGATAGACAATGAAAGGCGAATCTTGGCACCTACCTGAATGAATCGGCTCTGTACAATCATTGCCCTGTCATTTCTTTTGTTTTAAAAATAAGATCATTAATTATGGCAACAAATGTGTTCACATTATTTTTCGGATGATGATCATCATTGCTTGAAAACTTACTGCTATTTGGCACGGTAGCCAGAAGATACGCGAAGGTATTACCAGCCATACAATGTTTAGCCCTTCTTGATATCGATTTTTTTAAAATCTTTAATTATGTTTCCAATTTGTCACAAACTTGCCTCATGCAGCCTTAAAATGATTTTCACACTATTTTCTTTGCTTTCGATTGATGCCGATCAGAGCGTTCGTCTCAAACTGGTGAATCATATGTTGTTCTCAAACAAAGCATAACACCATTGACTGCACACTAGTCATCGACTGATTGATCTCTTTCGCCCAACGCTTCTCTCTCTCTCTCTCTCTCTCTCTCTCTCTCTCTCTCTCTCTCTCTCTCTCTCTCTCTGAATGGACCTTCTCTGCTCTCCCACACCCTCTCCCATCAGCAGCTATCCTGGGCACTGTTTTTCCCACCTGCCCACGCCGTTGCCCAGGCCACGCAAACACAGGAGCGGTTTAGCCAGGCGTTGTGTGCCTACTGCTTCTACCATTCCCCCATCTCCCGCCACCTCTTCTACGTCTGCGTCAGCGCCTTGCCGATACCCCTTGCCTACGTCAGCAGTGACGTAGTGGAATATCTTAACTTCATTACGGCGTCGATGTATATCTCCAGATCAGAGCGGTCCTACAGGATGACTGCCACACTCCATAGTATCGAGAGTTGATCTTGTAATGCTATCATTGCGAGGGTTCGACTTGAGAAATGTTTGGAGAACACTGTACCAGCTTACCCCATCTCCTCCGTTCCTCACTCACGTCACTTCCACTCCATGTACCTCCACTCCCCCCCCCCCCCCTCTCCCAAACCCCGCACAAAAAGTAATGAAGACGACAAAAACAAGAATGACAAAACAGCGTCATACTTCCATCACAGTGTGGATGCGCTAATTATTTGGGTTATTACTCTGTCCGGGCATTTCCCCCCCTCCATATCCCTCCCTCTTTGCCAGCCCCCGTGCCCGTTGGTTAAACCACAAGTCTGCTGTTTTCCCCCACAATGGCCCCCCTCCCCACCCACACCCACCCCCTGTGTGTTGTTGGGGTTAAGGTTGACCCACCGCGTCTACCTGCGCGTGTAAGAAGCGAATGAGAAGGGAGAGTGTGACTTGCCTTGCTCTCTCTGTGACCAATTCTACTGCGCTTCGTAATAAATGGCCTGCGATATCCTACAAAGGCTGAGGGGCCGTAAACATCCATCCATCCATCCATCCATCCATCCATTCATCCATCCATCCATTCATCCATCCATCCATCCATCCATCCATCCATTCATCCATTCATCCATTCATCCATTCATCCATCCATCCATCCATCCATCCATCCATCCATCAGTCCATTCATCCATCCATCCATCCATTCATCCATCTATCCATCCATCTGCTGTTTGCCTGTTTACGCATTGGCTTTTCAGTGTGTCTGAGTGTATATGTGACTATCCACCTGTGTATATTTGTCTGCCTGTCTGTCTGCTTGTCTGTAGGTCTTTCTGTCGGCCTGCGTGCCTGCCTGCCTCTCTCTCTCTCTCTCTCTCTCTCTCTCTCTCTCTCTCTCTCTCTCTCTCTCTCTCTCTCTCACTCTCTCTCTCACTCTCTCGCTTTCTCACGCACACACACACACACACACACACACAAACGCTCAAAACACACACACAAAGACACACACACACGAAAAACCAACAACACACACACATACACACACACAGTCACACATACATACACACACGAAAAAAACCCACACACAGTCACAAACAAACACACACACACACACACACACACACACACACACACACACACACACACACACACACACACACACACACAGTCACACACACATACACACACGAAAAAAACCAACACACACACACAGTCACACACAATCACACACACACACACACTCACACAGTCACACACACACACACACACACACACACACACACACACACACACACAAACTTGTCGCTCTCAGATGCAAAAACACGAAAACAGCCCCTCCTCACATGACAAATTAGATCACTTTCAGAATCGACAGAGGCAATAAAAACTTATAGCTCATCATTCTCGTTCGGACAGCTCATTATTCTGCTCTGTAGGATGTCTCCTACATCTGACCTCATCACTCCTGGAGAGTCGGTGGGACCAAGCGTTGAGAAAAGGATGTCTGGTAAAGCACGAGAGGTCAATCAAAGTGGCCCTTGGATCTGGGCACGCAGCTGATCCCGCTGCCCACGGACAGTGGTCAGACTGTGGAGCTTCTAGCCAATACCTCTCCAGGCTATCAGCTGTCATCTCAGAGGAATGCTGATGAATACGCATAAGACCGCGTCCAAAGGATTCTCCTGAAAGTATGCGCATAAGGGCTGAGGCGTCCATGTTGCTTGTCAGCCCGTCTTTTCGCTGCTGTCCTTGTCCGGACAGACTCGGCTCCAGATGCAGATCCTGTCGAAGCAGGCATGTCAGAAGGACACGTGAAAAACCAAGGCCTTGTGCAAGATTTTCACAGACAGACTGCACCGTCCATTATCGGAGATTCCAAAATGGATAATGTCGAGTAATGGTGAAATCGAGTAGCGAATATATTGATGACATTTGTTCATTCCTGGAACCTCCTACAACCCGAGGATAAAAAGTACTGGTATAGACAGGTGACGAAAAATTATTTGAGAATGCAACCGCTGGCATCAATTGCATGGATCTCCAATTTTCTGCGAGGAAATAATTGATGTAGGAAGCTGTTATCATTACCCTGGACCAAAACAACTTTATTATCTCAGTGTTCAGTTGCCTCCTGATAAATTCGGAGACAAGTTGTGTCAGCCCTCCATGATTTGCAAGCTCACATCTCTCCCGCTTTCAGCATGATCGTAAAAAAAGTGGGCTTATTTGGCGAATTGCTCATGTTGCAGAGAAACTTTTCTTAATAACTATGGATGCCTGGCAGACATTTCGACTACCGATGAAATATCATCTTTCCAAATGAGAAAGGTATGTTTTGACTCATCACGATGATTTCCATTTCTTGAGCATGCAGTGTATACATGGCTACAATACTCCCTCCCTTGTTAGCCTATTGTAAATGTTTGTTCTGTTTCATATGCAACGATCGGAATCTACACAGCTGATACATTGCTAAACTCTCATTGTAGAACTCACTCTAGTTAGGACACTCATGCTTGCAGTCTGCCCAGTTAATCATGGTCAGTGCATTATTCGAATAATTGCGATAGTTTCAAAGGCAGAGAGCGATACCAATATTTTTTCATCACTTCCATTGTAGGCTTCACAGTGGCTTTCAATCAAATTCATCCCTAACCCGCATGTGTTGCAGACTGTCGTTCAGAAACCTGTATCCAAAAATGCAGAACGGCTGGTGTGTCCTTTCACCAGTGTGTTGTTTAATTGAAAATGGCAACAAATAATTTCTAAATTAATTTGTGTTACAAATATATACGCTCTGACAAGCAGAAAAGCTCATTTATGTGTTATTTACAACCGAACAAATAAACCGGAGATCAGTCTACTAATACTAAATTTATAATATGTTTGCAGTCAGGGGAAGTTCTGGTCGAAAACACAAGGGAATTTGACGCTTATATAGGGGGGATATTTTCTACATCCAGCCTTACTCAGATCATCCGTGCTTCGATGAATACAGAGAACACTCTCTTAAGCCTGACTCAGTAGGACGTATTCTACAAAAAGTGCCACAAGTTGAAAATTAGTGGAGCCGTAACATTAGCAAAACATTGCGAGTACTCAAGACAGCAGACTGCACGCATTAATCTAATGCTGCATAATGCTGCTTTTAGCTCTTCATAATAAATTCAAATCTTTCATGCATAAGCATTGAGGTGTAAAGAAGATCCTTGATTTATTCCTCTGTGACGGGACTCAAGCGGAATCGGACGAAAGTTGATATTAGAAGCAGATGATAGGGGGAGCGGGGGAGGGGGAGGGGGGAGGGGCAGTCTGGACCAGATGCACATTTTATGATAAACCTGATAAACTATATAGATGTAAGTCGGCATTACTTACAGGCTTACCACGTATATCCTTGCAATTGTTACTTTGAGTAAAGAACCTTCAATTATGTTGTCTTTTGGAGCTCACCTCCTTGCCGGAAGATCATGATTTGAAGTTTAGGTCACTTCAATAAACATGTCTGTTCCTCAGTCAGGCCTGTGCTGGAGGTTTTCACTGAAGCCAGAATTACTTCAAAGTCAAACTATTCGTGACACGCTAGCACGAAGCCAGTCCTACTTCGAGCACGGGGATTTGACGCATTATGCAAAACCACATGGTGAGGTCAGTCTGGGTCACTTGCACATTTTTGCAGAAAGGCACGCCAGGGACAACCCCTTTTTGTGTCATCGAACCATTTGCCTCAAAATTCCGTTTAAATGCTTGGGGGAAAACCCCCTGGTAATTGCTTTACTTTTGCTGTGAGGCACCTCTGTAGGAAACCTTCAGATATCATTTTCATACACACCGACGCTGGCGCCACATCTGTTCTCAATTAGGCATTACTTCTAAAATTGTGGTCCTGCACTTTTCATACTGATCACAATTGAATGAAAAAATACTGCAGATTATATATTACTATAAATAGAAATGTGTTGATGCCGAGGCTGGTATTTGTTTAGTTACGTCTTGCGTTGAAAGGGCTTCAAAAACCAAGAATAACACAAATCATTATATTCATTTGGAAGTTTATGCTGTACATTTAGATGCAGTAAGATTAAGCGGGGATTATGTTTATGATATGGTGGTGGTTCTGGTTGTGGAAATGGTGGTTTTGATGGAGATTTTGATGGTGGTGGTGGTGGTGTTGGTGGTGGTGGTAGTTGCGGCGGCGGTGGCGGTGGTGGTGGTAGACGTGACGGTGATTGTGGTGATGTTGATGTTAGAAGAGGTGACAGTGATGATTGATGATGACGAGGACGACTACGACGGCGACTATGGTTGTAAAGACCTCAAATCACTTAATTTTCCCGCTGTAATTCGCTGAAAGTGTAACTTTTATAGTATACACACCTGTATGGAACAGTTTATCTCACTATGTTTTGTAACAATCAAATCGACGCGACCGCTTTACTTTTTCATCATAAGTCAGTTCGTAACTGGTGTTTACCAAGTCTTGGCAAATACTGGCCAAGTATTCGGTCAAAATTTGCCGGATCTTGGGATATTTTCACTGAATATTTGCCAAGACTTGGGATATTGGCTCAATAGGTAATGCCAATAGCTATTGGCGCGAAATATTTGTGAGATCCACCTCAGAGCACAATGTCGGAAAAAGTCACTTCGTTTACATTTACAACCAATGCACACTCACAGTATGGGCATGTTGCCGATCGTTGCCATATTGGAAATGTCCTCTGTTTGCAAGATCTTGGCTTGGTTTCGTCAAGCTATTAAGAAGTTAAAGAATTGAAAAAACTTGGCACAATAGTTGCCGAATTTTTGCCGAATGTTTGCCTATAAGTAACTTGCAATGACTTGGTGAACATTAGCCAAGATTTGTTTGTCAATTAAGAACATGCTATACCGCGGAGCCACACATCCTGTCGTTTCTGTGGCTGAGCCAGCGAAGAAGACTTCGAAAGTTTCACAGCCAGAGCTTCCAGTTGCAAAATAAGACTTGCAATGGGCCCTGTCCAAATTTCATGCTCCAGCTTTTGGCTTTCTCGCATCGGCAACCTAACCTGGCGTAGGATTTCCACAGAAGGGAATCTCGTATTGGACACACTGCCCAAAACATCTGCAGACACGTTGTTTTCCCTAAGCGACAGACCACATGGTTCAAGAGGGCTTGGGCATTGCAGCAGAAAGGAATCCTCTCGATTTGCTTGTCGAGAAACACTGGGGAGAGGTGCTGCTTAGAGGGCACCCTAGGTGAAAGATCAGTCACCCACTTTGCGAATTGGAATTTCTCACATGTAGTTCGTTGACGCTCCAGCATGCACTAGAGCAAGGCAGATGGCAGAGGTCATCACACACCATGACTGGCAAATTCAGACAACCGATGGGTACACTGAGACGTGATTCAAACAGGGTTCACCCTCTGAGAGAGTTGGAAAAACAGGAATGCAACACTTGAAGACAGGAGCGCAGCCTTCAAAGACTCTCATCTGTCTTATCTCTCTGAAAGTTTCTTGTCCTGTACTCGGCATTGTCTGAAACGGGCAATGGAGAGTGAGGTCTGGCAATAGGGCATGTCAGTGGCATGCGAAACTGCAGTTGAAGTCAGAATACCTTCCACCCTTTCCGTTCTGCCATGTCAACTGCTCGCTGTCTGGATTATGATCTCATGCATGAATGTCGAAAGGTATGCGTCACCACTTTTCCCCCGTGGTTTCGAGGAAACAATAGCCCCACCGAGTCTCACCACGCGATTCGTTAGAGGCGAATAGCCAGGGAAAGCGAGGGTTGTCTTGCTCTTACTCTACCCAGCGCTAGTGATCGTCGTGATCACTGGCCTTGCACAGCCCGTGAAGTCTGATGTACTGTAAAAGCCATGCTAGCCTGTGAAGTCTGAGATACTGTAAAAGCCATGCTAGCCTGTAGAGTGTGAAATACTGTAAAAGCCATGCTAGCCTGTAGAGTGTGATATACTGTAAAAGCCATGCTAGCCTGTAGAGTGTGATATACTGTAAAAGCCATGCTAGCCTGTGAAGTCTGATATACTGTAAAAGCCATGCTAGCCTGTAGAGTGTGATATACTGTAAAAGCCTTGCTAGCCTGTAGAGTGTGATATACTGTAAAAGCCTTGCTAGCCTGTAGAGTGTGATATACTGTAAAAGCCCTGCTAGCCTGTGAAGTCTGATATACTGTAAAAGCTCTGCTAGCCTGTGGAGTCTGATATACTGTAAAAGCCATGCTAGCCTGTGAAGTCTGATATACTGTAAACGCCTTGCTAGCCTGCGAAGTCTGATATACTGTAAACGCCCTGCTAGCCTGTGAAGTCTGATATACTGTAAACGCCCTGCTAGCCTGTGAAGTCTGATATACTGTAAAAGCCCTGCTAGCCTGTGAAGTCTGATATACTGTAAACGCCCTGCTAGCCTGTGAAGTCTGATATACTGTAAAAGCCATGCTAGCCTGCGAAGTCTGATATACTGTAAAAGCCCTGCTAGCCTATGGAGTGTGATATACTGTAAAAGCCCTGCTAGCCTGTGGAGTCTGATATACTGTAAAAGCCCTGCTAGCCTGTGAACTCTGATATACTGTAAAAGCCATGCTAGCCTGTGAAGTCTGATATACTGTAAAAGCCATGCTAGCCTGTGGAGTCTGATATACTGTAAAAGCCCTGCTAGCCTGTGGAGTCTGATATACTGTAAAAGCCTTGCTAGCCTGTGGAGTCTGATATACTGTAAAAGCCCTGCTAGCCTGTGAACTCTGATATACTGTAAAAGCCCTGCTAGCCTGTGAAGTCTGATATACTGTAAAAGCCATGCTAGCCTGTGAAGTCTGATATACTGTAAAAGCCATGCTAGCCTGTGAAGTCTGATTAACTGTAAAAGCCCTGCTAGCCTGTGAAGTCTGATATACTGTAAAAGCCATGCTAGCCTGTGAAGTCTGATATACTGTAAAAGCCATGCTAGCCTGTGGAGTCTGATATACTGTAAAAGCCCTGCTAGCCTGTGGAGTCTGGTATACTGTAAAAGCCCTGCTAGCCTGTGAAGTCTGATATACTGTAAACGCCCTGCTAGCCTGTGAAGTCTGATATACTGTAAACGCTCTGCTAGCCTGTGAAGTCTGATATACTGTAAAAGCCCTGCTAGTCTGTGAAGTCTGATATACTGTAAAAGCCATGCTAGCCTGTGGAGTGTGATATACTGTAAAAGCCCTGCTAGCCTGTGAAGTCTGATATACTGTAAACGCCCTGCTAGTCTGTGAAGTCCGATATACTGTAAAAGCTATGCTAGCCTGTGAAGTTTGATATACTGTAAAAGCCCTGCTAGCCTGTGAAGTCTGATATACTGTAAAAGCCCTGCTAGCCTGTGGAGTGTGATATACTGTAAAAGCCTTGCTAGCCTGTGGAGTCTGATATACTGTAAAAGCCCTGCTAGCCTGTGAACTCTGATATACTGTAAAAGCCATGCTAGCCTGTGAAGTCTGATATACTGTAAAAGCCCTGCTAGCCTGTGAAGTCTGATATACTGTAAAAGCCATGCTAGCCTGTGGAGTCTGATATACTGTAAAAGCCCTGCTAGCCTGTGGAGTCTGATATACTGTAAAAGCCCTGCTAGCCTGTGAAGTCTGATATACTGTAAACGCCCTGCTAGCCTGTGAAGTCTGATATACTGTAAACGCCCTGCTAGCCTGTGAAGTCTGATATACTGTAAAAGCCCTGCTAGCCTGTGAAGTCTGATATACTGTAAAAGCCATGCTAGCCTGTGAAGTGTGATATACTGTAAAAGCCTTGCTAGCCTGTGAAGTCTGATATACTGTAAAAGCCCTGCTAGCCTGTGAAGTCTGATATACTGTAAAAGCCATGCTAGCCTGTGAAGTCTGATATACTGTAAAAGCCCTGCTAGCCTGTGAAGTCTGATATACTGTAAAAGCCCTGCTAGCCTGTGGAGTGTGATATACTGTAAAAGCCCTGCTAGCCTGTGGAGTCTGATATACTGTAAAAGCCCTGCTAGCCTGTGAAGTCTGATATACTGTAAAAGCCATGCTAGCCTGTGAAGTCTGATATACTGTAAAAGCCCTGCTAGCCTGTGAAGTCTGATATACTGTAAAAGCCATGCTAGCCTGTGAGTCTGATATACTGTAAAAGCCCTGCTAGCCTGTGGAGTCTGATATACTGTAAAAGCCCTGCTAGCCTGTGAAGTCTGATATACTGTAAAAGCCCTGCTAGCCTGTGAAGTCTGATATACTGTAAAAGCCCTGCTAGCCTGTGAAGTCTGATATACTGTAAAAGCCATGCTAGCCTGTGAAGTCTGATATACTGTAAAAGCCCTGCTAGCCTGTGAAGTCTGATATACTGTAAAAGCCATGCTAGCCTGTGAAGTCTGATATACTGTAAAAGCCATGCTAGCCTGTGAAGTCTGATATACTGTAAAAGCCCTGCTAGCCTGTGAAGTCTGATATACTGTAAAAGCCCTGCTAGCCTGTGAAGTCTGATATACTGTAAAAGCCCTGCTAGCCTGTGAAGTCTGATATACTGTAAAAGCCCTGCTAGCCTGTGAAGTCTGATATACTGTAAAAGCCCTGCTAGCCTGTGAAGTCTGATATACTGTAAAAGCCATGCTAGCCTGTGAAGTCTGATATACTGTAAAAGCCCTGCTAGCCTGTGAAGTCTGATATACTGTAAAAGCCCTGCTAGCCTGTGAAGTCTGATATACTGTAAAAGCCTGCTAGCCTGTGAAGTCTGATATACTGTAAAAGCCCTGCTAGCCTGTGAAGTCTGATATACTGTAAAAGCCCTGCTAGCCTGTGAAGTCTGATATACTGTAAAAGCCCTGCTAGCCTGTGAAGTCTGATATACTGTAAAAGCCATGCTAGCCTGTGAAGTCTGATATACTGTAAAAGCCCTGCTAGCCTGTGAAGTCTGATATACTGTAAAAGCCCTGCTAGCCTGTGAAGTCTGATATACTGTAAAAGCCCTGCTAGCCTGTGAAGTCTGATATACTGTAAAAGCCCTGCTAGCCTGTGAAGTCTGATATACTGTAAAAGCCCTGCTAGCCTGTGAAGTCTGATATACTGTAAAAGCCCTGCTAGCCTGTGAAGTCTGATATACTGTAAAAGCCCTGCTAGCCTGTGAAGTCTGATATACTGTAAAAGCCCTGCTAGCCTGTGAAGTCTGATATACTGTAAAAGCCATGCTAGCCTGTGAAGTCTGATATACTGTAAAAGCCATGCTAGCCTGTGAAGTCTGATACACTGTAAAAGCCATGCTAGCCTGTGAAGTCTGATATATTGTAAAAGCCATGCTAGCCTGTGAAGTCTGATATACTGTAAAAGCCATGCTAGCCTGTGAAGTCTGATATACTGTAAAAGCCCCTCTAGCCTGTGAAGTGTGATATACTGTAAAAGCCCTGCTAGCCTGTGAAGTCTGATATACTGTAAAAGCCCTGCTAGCCTGAGAAGTCTGATATACTGTAAAAGCCCTGCTAGCCTGTGAAGTCTGATATACTGTAAAAGCCATGCTAGCCAGCCAGCCAGTAATCATTGGAAGGATGTTGACTGCCATTACGCAGAGTGTAATGTGTGAGTAGTCCGCAGTATAAGCAATCAAAAATAACATTTCAAGGGTGTTCCTAAGTAGGCGCCCGCTCGGAGCGCGAACTAAGTTTGAAGGGATTGGAGAACTAAGTTCGCGTGCCAGAGTTTCTCATCTAGACGAACTCTCAGCTGGCAAACTAACTTCGAAAGGATCCGGGAACCAGTTTTGAGCTTCTCAGAGCACGTAGGGGGGAACCATTCTGAATCATCGCTCTAACTGGTTGGTCAGAGAGAGCTCTTTGGCGCCTGAAGACTTGTTGTTTTGTGTGACACAAGTAAACAAATGCTGTCCACCATTTGTTTCTTCGGTTCGCATTCAAAACGCTCATTTTAAGAATAGCTGACACACATACAAAGAAACTGTAAACAAAAGAATAATACTAATTTCTCAAAACTGTATATAGAATACATCAATAGATCTGTTAAATTGCTGCGTTATTTAACTCGAAATGTGGGTCGAAGTTGCTTGGTCAAGTTCGGGCAGTTTGGTTCGCGCAGTGACGTATGCACATCATTACAGTCAGTGCCGTATGCACATCATTACAGTCAGTGCCGTATACACATCATTACAGTCAGTGCCGTATGCACATAATTACAGTCAACTGAAACAAAATCTTGGCTCGTCCGGACTACTGGACCATTAGTTTAAGTCACAACAGGAAACCCTTAAAAGTTGAACAATATCCTACGTATTTATCACTTATCATGGACGTTTCTTTCTCGGTTTTGACTATATCTTTGGTGTTGCACGAACTATTTCTGCCTTTAAATATTTTTATCAAAACATCTACCTCGCATGGCAGAGGTTACTTGATGCGGTGTTTGTTCCGAATATACTAGACCTGATGACACAACAAAATCAAAAGTGAAATGGTTGCAGGTGTCCACAGTGGAAACGGTGGTGAAATACAATTACATAGTGCAACATCATCTCCCAGCTGCAACTGGAGACTATGGCAGATTCACCAGGTGATGGACTTATAATCGCGTGCCGGATGTCTGGGGAGCCGTGGAATTAGTGGCAACAAAGGAATATGTTTTTGAATTGAAAACTGAGTACTGAGAGACGTTTCAGATGATATTAAAGAAAATCGTGGATGAAGCATCACCCTGTTTTCCTCCTGGAAATGTACCTCATCATTGGTCCAGGGTCTGGCTTGCTCTGGCATCCACACGGTGCCAAATGATACCTCTGTGTTAGACGATGATGAACAGCACACAGGTCGTGGGGAAATGGCGAGTTCAAAGCCTGGAAATTATCAGTGGATATTTTTATCTGAAAGCAGTGCCGGCGCGGTCAAGGACATCGAAAGCATTGTGATGTGTGTGGGTTTGTTTCAGCGAACGTGTTGTGGAATTGAGTTTGATTCAGAGATCAGTGGTGGGATGCAACATGCTTTGACGTGAGCTTCCCTCTAGTTTTGATAGCTCGACATTCTGTCATGTCTTGATGGAATTTCCACGAAAATGAACGTGTCAAAGTTTCCATGAATTGCTCATAAACTAGCATTTCTGCTTGCTCTTTGTTGCTCGCAACGAATTCACCATATATCTTTGTTCTGCCCTCAACTGCGACCTTTCAACTTGCATGTACGGCTAGCTTTCCTTAGTTATCAATCTCCTGGCGTTTCAGCAAAGAAAAAAACCCATATCACATGCCCTCTACCCAGCAAATGAAAAAATTAGTCGATGAGCGAGCATTTAAGTACGAGGTTAGACATTGGTTTTCGTTATCGATCTATGTCACTTTCATGAAACCCTCCACCTATGTACCAGCACACTGAGGTGAATATGTTAGCTTTTGCCTAAAATGATTTGGTAAATTCACCGACAGTTTAAGAACCATTTCCCCTTGAAATGAATGGTTTATCCCACTTCACGTTCCCCAATTAGTAAAAAATTCTGTATATTTATAAACAGGTTGTTTGCTTTTGAAAATGACATGATTCGCATTGATTTATTAAAAGTTCCTTTCGTTATTCTTCCTATGCCCTTTTTCATGCAAGATCACACATTTGTGTATTCTTATGATTTTTGGGGGGTACAATTCCATTCAGTCGATTAGTCCATCGTGTGACATTTGCCTCCAGTCTCTTTTAACTGACACGATCTGGCTCAACCTCCGCTGTCTTCATGATCTCTTTGCCAGTCGTATCTGTCCTCTGAGCGTTCATGAGCCGCCCACTTCTCGGCCATTCCCTCTTGGACTTCAGAACTGACCACGGCCTCCTGAAGACTTCTTGACGTAGGCGCCTACTGCATCCGTCCACCGGAGCAGGCGGTCGCCAGCGATTGCAGTGACAACGACCCGCAAACCCTCGATGGAAACCCATCGATCGTGATCAGAAATGATGGGCGCCGAGCGATAGGGGAGGACGAAGGGCCACGTGCAGCAGGCAGAGCGACCGGAGCAGGTCCCGTCCGTGTGTGCCTCGCCATCAATCAACGAGCAGGTGATGGGTACACAGCAGCTATGAGCAGCGGCGTCATCACCTGTCCCTGCCTCGCTCTCGCAATCTCATAGCTTGCTGCACCCGCACTACCTCCTCCCAGACCTGGTAACCAGTGCAGCTTTCAGCACAGACTTCACACCACAGGACTTCTAGACTCGGCGCTGCCCAGTTGTGAAGAGTTCCCTACGCCCTGGACGTTGCTAAGACGTCCGCGAGGTCACTTTCTTCAAGAACTCCTGTGAACCAGCCATGGGGTAAGTTCTCTCCACCCACTCTGATGTTGTGATACACGTGTTTACTTGATTGATCATGCTGTTATAGTTTCAATGCATACATGTGATTTTTAGATTACTTATTAGTCACATGTCAACTGTCGTCATGTCAAGTGCAATTGTATCGGTACGTGTGTGTACATGACGGAGAACAATTTTTGTTATATTTTATATCAAATCCAGTGAGATCAAATGACATTTGTGAGAGAAATGTATTTGACTGTAATACTTTAATAAGAGGTTTGTTGTTCAGAGAATTTTTTATTCTTGTCTTCACCAAGGGGCATAAGTTTGAGGGTTGCATAAGCGTTTGAGAATATGTGTGTGTGTGTATGTGTGTGTGTGTATTTGTGTGTGTGTGTGTGTGTGTATTTGTGTGTGTGTGTATGTGTGTGAGTGTGTGTATTTGTGTGTGTGTGTTTGTGTATGTGTGTCTATGTGTGTATGTGTGTGTGTGTGCGTGCCGTTTTCATGTCCCCAGTAGTGTGCGCATATGTTCACCCATCGTTAGAAGATCTATATTAGGAATATTCCATCCCGTTTTCTAAACTGTGTGCAGAAAAGCTATTATGTGCTACTTTCAGCGTGAAAGATGACCAAGGTTTCTATGAAATACACCAATAAGTTTTTCAGAGCCTCGATCAGCGATGAATCATATAT
>JAWQFJ010012010.1:32500-35818 GCA_034096865.1 Theodoxus fluviatilis
CAAAACCACACAGGCACTTCACAGAGAGGCAGATTACGTCAACCTCTGTGGTTCACCGTGTCTCCTTAAGCTGAGGTCGACAATGGATCTGAGACTTGGAGACGCACCGACTTTACAGGTCTGGCCATGACTGTGCCGTCCTATTTGGGGATGAGAGTCCCAGTCACGGAGGTTACGCTGGTAGTGCTGGCGTGACTTAGTTTGCTCTTCAGCTGGGGGCACTGCGTCTTTTCCAAACTGCGTTCACACATATTGGCATGGGGACATTCTTTAATATTGCAAGTTTCCGTCCATTAGTGGGTGACCACACCACACACATTCGGTTCCCTGGTCATAAGATCATTAGAACTATCGTGCCCACATCTTGTCAACGCCCCATGGAACGCCTTTTTGTTGGATTACAATGTACATCCGAAAATCTCCTTTCAGCCGTACAATAAGAACCTATCATCGTCTGATTCTTCAACTTAGGTTTTTTGCTAGGAATTGCTCATTGAGAGGTTCATATAACAGTATTACAGGTTTGCTTTTCATTACAATCAAGGGTTCAAAAACAGTCACAGTAAATCATGGTCCGTGCCTTGCAAAGTGTGACAGCGAGAAGGGACCAACTTCATTCTGAGCTCTAGTTTGGACAAGCAACTTAGGGCAGAACAATTGACGTTAAATTGTATTGCCTACGGTGTTTCAGGAGAAGAGTATCTCACTATCTGGTGTGCATGGACATGGAGTAGGGCTGCCCGAGCCGAGATGATGGCCAAGCAGTCGCTTGACGTGGGATACTGAGGCTTGAAAAGAAGTAATGTTGATCTCCATGCCTTATCATTAACGCCGTTGAGGACGATGGGGGAATTGCAGGCAAAACCTCTATGAAATTGAAAGGCTTTCTTGTCGAGCTGTGCTCTTTTGCCACATTCATCTGAGATTCGCCATTCCTGGAGGGCTCCGCAGATGTCCAAAATAGTTGTTTTTCAAATAATCTCCCGGCCTGATCGATTTTTATTTTCTGTCCTTATGGACGACGGTTCTAGGGTGCTGAATAAGTTAACGGAAACGAAGAAAGCTCAAATCTATTGCACAACGTTTTTGTAAAGAAAAGAAAAAAAGACAGAAGACAAGCAGAAGATTAAAAATAATATGATGGCTCAGCATGCAATCTATTGTGTGGCAAACTGCACATGCTGTTCTTTGGAATAGAAACTGTGCAAGTCTTCTTCACACATCAAATGCATACTTTTTATTGTTAAAGCTGCTCTCCTCAAATATAGACGGATTCAACCTTTAATAATTTAGTATACTGCAACCTATTCCGGGATTAATGAAAAGCACTTGGCCCGAATTTGACAGTGGTCTCAATAAAATTAACAGCAGAGCAAGCAGTGCGCGTTTCGTGTTTTACATACTTCACAATATTACCATACTAGATTTGCTTCAAAGCCTTGAAGTAAGTAAAATTCATATAGTAAATACCGAGCAGTCACTCCAATAGCTAGAGAGTAGATGTAATAATCTCCAGGATAATGTGAGAGGACGGTACAGACGTGCCAAGAATTTTCTTCGAGTAGGAGTATAATCCTTTCCTCTCCGAGAGCGTACGGCAATGACCTCAGTGCTACATTACACCAGTTGACGCTGCCTCTGACCGAACTACTAGAGTTTCGCCTGGGAGTTATTTGACAACAGGTTCGTTTTCAATTCTAGATACCAAAATAGCACTCAGCAGAGGATGCTGCATATCAGGTCTGGTGTATATCAATACCATTCATCGTTTTTGAAGATTTACTTTTCAGTTTGTTTTCCTGTATTTCTGTGACATCAGATTTAAGGTCACCTTACCGGTGATTTGAATAAATAGGCAGAAGCTCTCGTCGGTTTATGTTTTTTAGGTACATTAACAGTAAGACCAGATTACTTATCAGACGAGCTGTAATCCAGGTGCCTTTAGGTCTCCTTTTCTTAACAAAGACAAACAAATCTCATGCGGGGAATTCGACTGAAATGCCTTTTATTGCTCCTCTTTTGCGTCCTTCCTAAATCTATTGCAATATTTTCAGTCTCAACTCTCCACTACAACTTTGATCAGTGAATGGTAGTCGTAGCCCTCAATATCATGCACTCAGACGTCCACCAAATGATGAGGAGTTCAGACCACCCATGTGATCTTGAGTAGACGTGGAGCAATGACTTTGGTCACGATGATGATGATGATGATGATGATGATGATGATGATGATGATGATGATGATGATGATGATGATGATGATGATGATGATGGTGTTGCTGATGACGATTGAAATGTTATGGCCTATCAGTCTTTGTGGGCTATGTAAGGTCATTGACAACGAAAATCACTTGAGCTGGTTGGAGTAAGAACAAGTGTTCATTTCTCTGGTTATTTGCCTTTGTGAACGACATGGGGAGGCGCGGTGGGTTTATTCTTTCCCCAAAACACACAGGGGGGTTCTTTGATCACTCTTCCTGTCCTTTTTTAAAAACGATGTATACTCTTGTGCTCTAATGATAACTTGTGAAAGTAAAACAGCCATGATGTGCCTTTAAAACCACCAAGTTGCGCACTGGGCTGTGTTTCACTTCTTCCACAATCTATAATGAAAATTACGCCCTTCCCTCCTGTTTACCACTGATCGAAAATACAGCCTCGGGGGTTACTGTGGATAGCCTTCCTCTTCCATAGTGAACATTGTTGTGAAAGGAACAAAAGAATTAATGATAATCCCAGCTGACAAGCATAATGAAGAGTTGGTACCAGGACAGTGATTTAGAGAGACGCATATTATCTCGGCCCCGTCAGCGTTGTCCAAGGTAATCGATTAGTAAAAGCCACACCGCAAGCTGCAAAACACTACAGAATGGCCGTGATTAGAACCAAACCAACTGTAGTTGGCGGAGGAAGATCTTCTACGGGTGTTACCATTCTGTCTATACTGACGGTTGTGAAAACAAAATCCGAATGTTTCCCTCGTGTCCTGCTTCTACATCCTGCCTTCTCTTCTGGTCTACGACTGTCTTAATGTGGGTTTGGGGCATCTAACAGCAGGTCAACTTGATATGATTGTGTGTGCGTTCGCTAGTTGTTCCTTTATTTGCTCGTTTCTCTGTGTGTCTGTCTGTGTGTCTGTCTGTCTGTGTGTCTGTGTGTGTGTGTCTGTGTGTGTGTGTGTCTGTGTGTGTGTGTGTGTGTCTGTCTGTCTGTGTGTCTGTCTGTCTGTCTGTCTGTCTGTCTGTCTGTCTGTCTGTCTGTCTGTCTGTGTGTCTGTCTGTCTGTCTGTGTGTCTGTGTTACGGGGGTCGGTAATTGT
>JAWQFJ010012012.1:0-7500 GCA_034096865.1 Theodoxus fluviatilis
AAGCGGTATAGATGTGTCCAGCAAGATGTCTCAATGGCGCGTTAGCCTCGCTCAATTCGAAATGTCTATGGTTTCTTATACTTCATCTCTTAGTTGTAGGATGTCCTGATGCCTGAATATTAATTTTCTGTACAGTTGCACATCACATTATCTTTCTGATGTGCGCAGTTTATTGCAAAAAACCGGTTGTCATCACAAAATGCGTAGCTGTCTCGATCGAGCTCAAAGAAAATCAAACACCGCCCGTGTTGAACGACTGGGTGAAGAGTAAAGTTAATTACGATCAAGGATTGGATTTCACACCATAGGGCGTTTTTCTCGTTTTGTTTGTGAGGAACGGTTTGGTTGGGGAGCTGTGAATCGAAAGGAATATCTCAATATCACTACGAGCACGATGTTAAGGGGAAGGTTGCAGGGCATCCATTGACACGCTCACTTTTGTGTAAATACACGCGGCATAGTTATATCGTTGTCGATCACGCAGTTGTCTTGGGGTCATTTTCCGGCCGATGCCCTTGTCTTCTTCTTTTTTTCCTTCCCCCCCCCCCCCCAGTTCTCATTTAACTGTGTCCTTTCAACATACCTGCCACATGTGAGGAGGCGCTTAGGCTGCTTTGGGCACCCCCTGGCTGAGCCACTGGAGCAGGCCCCCAAAGCAGGCCCCCAAAGCAGGCCCCCAAAGCAGGCCCCCAAAGCAGGCCCCCAAAGCAGGACCCAAAGCAGGCCCCCAAAGCTCAACAGCCAGGGCTGCCAGCTCATGAGGGAGCAACGAGCTGATCTGGCCATATTTTACTCTTGTATTATCTCTTCTCGTTGAAGAGTTGTTGAAGAGAGAAAGTAACGCGTGCCCCTCGATATTCACTCTTCGATCATTTTCATGAAAGATTCGTGCATTTTAATCTTTTTTTGTGTGGAAACGATATGTTTATTTTTAAAAACATTTCATTCACTGTACACTCTCTCTCTCTCTCTCTATCTATCTATCTATCTATCTATCTATCTATCTATCTATCTATCTATCTATCTATCTATCTATCTAT
Organism: Theodoxus fluviatilis; assembly: GCA_034096865.1. Taxonomy (NCBI): domain Eukaryota; kingdom Metazoa; phylum Mollusca; class Gastropoda; order Cycloneritida; family Neritidae; genus Theodoxus; species Theodoxus fluviatilis. Next base: position 1,041 of record JAWQFJ010012012.1, read on the forward strand.
CTATCTATCTATCTATCTATCTATCTATCTATCTATCTATCTATCTATCTATCTATCTATCTATCTATCTATCTATCTATCTATCTATCTATCTATCTATCTATCTATCTATCTATCTATCTATCTATCTATCTATCTATCTATCTATCTATCTATCTATCTATCTATCTATCTATCTATCTATCTATCTATCTATCTATCTATCTATCTATCTATCTATCTATCTATCTATCTATCTCTCTCTATCTATCTATCTATCTATCTATCTATCTATCTATCTATCTATCTATCTATCTATCTATCTATCTATCTATCTATCTATCTATATCTATCTATCTATCTATCTATCTATCTATCTATCTATCTATCTATCTATCTATCTATCTATCTATCTATCTATCTATCTATCTATCTATCTATCTATCTCTCTCTCTCTCTCTATCTATCTATCTATCTATCTATCTCTATCTATCTATCTATCTATCTATCTATCTATCTATCTATCTATCTATCTATCTATCTATCTATCTATCTATCTATCTATCTATCTATCTATCTATCTATCTATCTATCTATCTATCTATCTATCTATCTATCTATCTATCTATCTATCTATCTATCTATCTATCTATCTATCTATCTATCTATCTATCTATCTATCTATCTATCTATCTATCTATCTATCTATCTATCTATCTATCTATCTATCTATCTATCTATCTAATCTATCTATCTAATCTATCTAATCTATCTAATCTAATCTAATCTAATCTAATCTAATCTAATCTATCTAATCTAATCTAATCTATCTATCTAATCTAATCTATCTATCTAATCTAATCTAATCTATCTATCTATCTAATCTATCTAATCTATCTAATCTAATCTAATCTAATCTAATCTAATCTAATCTAATCTAATCTAATCTAATCTAATCTAATCTAATCTAATCTAATCTAATCTAATCTAATCTAATCTAATCTAATCTAATCTAATCTAATCTAATCTAATCTAATCTAATCTAATCTAATCTAATCTAATCTAATCTAATCTAATCTAATCTAATCTTATCTTATCTTATCTTATCTTATCTTATCTTATCTTATCTTATCTTATCTTATCTTATCTTATCTTATCTTATCTTATCTTATCTTATCTTATCTTATCTTATCTTATCTTATCTTATCTTATCTTATCTTATCTTATCTTATCTTATCTATCTTATCTTATCTTATCTTATCTTATCTTATCTTATCTTATCTTATCTTATCTTATCTTATCTTATCTTATCTTATCTTATCTTATCTTATCTTATCTTATCTTATCTTATCTTATCTTATCTTATCTTATCTTATCTTATCTTATCTTATCTTATCTTATCTTATCTTATCTTATCTTATCTTATCTTATCTTATCTTATCTTATCTTATCTTATCTTATCTTATCTTATCTTATCTTATCTTATCTTATCTTATCTTATCTTATCTTATCTTATCTTATCTTATCTTATCTTATCTTATCTTATCTTATCTTATCTTATCTTATCTTATCTATCTTATCTTATCTTATCTTATCTTATCTTATCTTATCTTATCTTATCTTATCTTATCTATCTTATCTTATCTTATCTTATCTTATCTTATCTTATCTTATCTTATCTTATCTTATCTTATCTTATCTTATCTTATCTTATCTTATCTTATCTTATCTTATCTATCTTATCTTATCTTATCTTATCTTATCTTATCTTATCTTATCTTATCTTATCTTATCTTATCTTATCTTATCTTATCTTATCTTATCTTATCTTATCTTATCTTATCTTATCTTATCTTATCTTATCTTATCTTATCTTATCTTATCTTATCTTATCTTTATCTTATCTTATCTTATCTTATCTTATCTTATCTTATCTTATATCTTATCTTATCTTATCTTATCTTATCTTATCTTATCTTATCTTATCTTATCTTATCTTATCTTATCTTATCTTATCTTATCTTATCTTATCTTATCTTATCTTATCTTATCTTATCTTATCTTATCTTATCTTATCTTATCTTATCTTATCTTATCTTATCTTATCTTATCTTATCTTATCTTATCTTATCTTATCTTATCTTATCTTATCTTATCTTATCTTATCTTATCTTATCTTATCTTATCTTATCTTATCTTATCTTATCTTATCTTATCTTATCTATCTTATCTTATCTTATCTTATCTTATCTTATCTTATCTTATCTTATCTTATCTTATCTTATCTTATCTTATCTTATCTTATCTTATCTTATCTTATCTTATCTTATCTTATCTTATCTTATCTTATCTTATCTTATCTTATCTTATCTTATCTTATCTTATCTTATCTTATCTTATCTTATCTTATCTTATCTTATCTTATCTTATCTTATCTTATCTTATCTTATCTTATCTTATCTATCTTATCTTATCTTATCTTATCTTATCTTATCTTATCTTATCTTATCTTATCTTATCTATCTTATCTTATCTTATCTTATCTTATCTTATCTTATCTTATCTTATCTTATCTTATCTTATCTTATCTATCTTATCTTATCTTATCTTATCTTATCTTATCTTATCTTATCTTATCTTATCTTATCTTATCTTATCTTATCTTATCTTATCTTATCTTATCTTATCTTATCTTATCTTATCTTATCTTATCTTATCTTATCTTATCTTATCTTATCTTATCTTATCTTATCTTATCTTATCTTATCTTATCTTATCTATCTATCTATCTATCTATCTATCTATCTATCTATCTATCTATCTATCTATCTATCTATCTATCTATCTATCTATCTATCTATCTATCTATCTATCTATCTATCTATCTATCTATCTATCTATCTATCTATCTATCTATCTTATCTATCTATCTATCTATCTATCTATCTATCTATCTATCTATCTATCTATCTATCTATCTATCTATCTATCTATCTATCTATCTATCTATCTATCTATCTATCTATCTATCTATCTATCTATCTATCTATCTTATCTATCTATCTATCTATCTATCTATCTATCTATCTATCTATCTATCTATCTATCTATCTATCTATCTATCTATCTATCTATCTATCTATCTATCTATCTATCTATCTATCTATCTATCTATCTATCTATCTATCTATCTATCTATCTATCTATCTATCTATCATCTATCTATCTATCTATCTATCTATCTATCTATCTATCTATCTATCTATCTATCTATCTATCTATCTATCTATCTATCTATCTATCTATCTATCTATCTATCTATCTATCTATCTATCTATCTATCTATCTATCTATCTATCTATCTATCTATCTATCTATCTATCTATCTATCTATCTATCTATCTATCTATCTATTATCTATCTATCTATCTATCTATCTATCTATCTATCTATCTATCTATCTATCTATCTATCTATCTATCTATCTATCTATCTATCTATCTATCTATCTATCTATCTATCTATCTATCTATCTATCTATCTATCTATCTATCTATCTATCTATCTATCTATCTATCTATCTATCTATCTATCTATCTATCTATCTATCTATCTATCTATCTATCTATCTATCTATCTATCTATCTATCTATCTATCTATCTATCTTATCTATCTATCTATCTATCTATCTATCTATCTATCTATCTATCTATCTATCTATCTATCTTATCTATCTATCTATCTATCTATCTATCTATCTATCTATCTATCTATCTATCTATCTATCTATCTATCTATCTATCTATCTATCTATCTATCTATCTATCTATCTATCTATCTATCTATCTATCTATCTATCTATCTATCTATCTATCTATCTATCTATCTATCTATCTATCTATCTATCTATCTATCTATCTATCTCTATCTCGCGCGCGCAGAATAGCATAGCAACCAACAGCTTGCACTGAGACAGAATGATATAACTAGAAATATTAGTTTTGATTTTTTTTAAACGTAATCTTGCATGAAGTCAGCCAGGCATGTCGCAATGGTTTTAGGAAATTTTTGCAGCTACAAGATAAAAACTGCAGTTGCATGCCTCTGACATACACGGACCTTTGGCGTTTATCCTGCTGTCAGAATAGTAGCAAACAAACATAACTATTTGTTTCCAAAGTGAGAAGTTTTCGTACTCCATGGCAAAGAGATGACATTGCACGACAGGTTTCTGGGCTGAGGAGAGAATTCACGCCTTGGAGTGGACATGGAGCTTCTCATCCTTACGGCCTCCGCAGCCTGCTTGCTCCTGCCTCTGGTGAGTCACTGCACTTCGTTACTTCAGTGAAGAAAGCGTCTTCTAAAACCACTCAACCGAGGGCTGCAAAGTCCATTGCTCTGTATTGGTTTTGCGATCTTGTTTCTCCGCTAGAGCGGCTGATCAATGTTGCTATGACAAAATGAATGGTGCCCAGGATATATGCAGGGCGCCATGCCAGTCTGGCCAATTTTAATGATTAGTGTTATGAATGAGGAGTAAGTGTACCCAGAAACTCATCTTTAAAAGGTCGTTACTACTACTGTTACCATTTCCTTTTACTTGTAGGAAAATCATTAAATTTATCTTAGTAGTTTCTCTCGTCAGTTATGAACAAAACACAGTTACATTTACTTGTAAATTAGTGCTCAAACTGCGTGCATATCAAGAGTTATTCGACAGCACCTGCATTTTTTTCACCCCCGAGAAGGCGTACCGGTGTATCAGCAGGTGCGGCACAAGTTGAACTATTTAAATGATGGAGTCCTTTCTCTGCATTTAATAACACAAAGAGGTGTGTCTCATCCCCCCCACCCCCACCCCCCACCCCCCACCCCCAGGCCCAGGCGGCAGGGGAGGTGTCCAGCAGCAGCTTCCACAGGCAAGACGGGTGCGGGGGACAGGGACTCCTGGACTCTGGGCAGGCCTACCACGTGACCACGGGCCTGGGACGATTGGGCTGCGCCAAACTGTGCGCCCAGGAAGAACGCTGTCTGTCCTACATCACTGCCGACCCCGACTGCCTCCTGTACCACGTCCGTCTGCAGACCTGTGGGCCCAGCGTGACTCAACCCCACGCCTCCTACTACATCAAGGTAGGACATGCTCCTACGAAATAGGAAGAAAGGGTGTGTATCATATGTGAGGCTCCCTGGCCGAGTTGTCAGTGCGCTTGACCAGTAATCGCTTGCGGCATTCGGGTGTGGTGTCCGAAGCAAGGTGCTTTACTCACATTGCTTCTGCCCACCAGGAGTAAAACAGGTACCTGTGAGGGCTCAGCTGGAAAATTGTGAAAGCTATCTTTAACGCGTTCATACGCAGCCTGGTTGCATGCTCTCCTGGGAGTTGAGATGGTGTTGAAGTGGTACAAAGAGGCGGCCCGATGACCAGGAGGTACAAATGTGCGGGTTGAGTGGGTGGAAAAGTCGCAATAATTAAAAAACACCTTTACCCCCAACTTTGCCTTTACCTCATATCTCGAACTTAATATTCTTGTACTGCGAATAGCGTTCATTCTAAGGAAGAAAACTGGCAATAAATATCCGTTGGTTAGGAATGGCAAAGACAGAGTGCTTAATTTACCAGCTACACAAGAACTGTACATTCCTCTCTCATCTGCTCCTACATCCGACCTCCATTTTGGACCTTTAACATGTGTGGACTTTCCAGAAGTGCTACAATGGCGGTACTCCGCTGGAGAACGGGTGTGCCTGTCCAAACCACACTGCGGGTAACCTGTGCCAGCAAATCATGAGAGGTAAGTCATAACTGATTTGAAGATTAGTTGCTTTGCAAAGGAAAATGAATGCTTCATATGCTTCAATAAATTTAGGTAGTGATGCATTGTGTGTAGTGTAGCAAACTGATCACAGGTTTGTACACTCTCAAAGCGTATTCCTCGGCTATTAGTATAAGCACATCACGATTACCCTGTCACTCAAGCTTTTCCTGGCATTGATACACTTGGCAACGTTCATCTCTTCACTCCCGACACATTGACTTGTTTGAAGAAGCTTTGAAAACACATGATCACGTTAGTACTGAGCAAACCAAAAACGAAAGGTCAAAGACATGTAGCCAGCATCCAGGCAACTGTTGCTGTGGTAAACTTCATGAAACCCAGCGAAATATTGTAAGGACTGACACATTTCCATTGTAGTGTCCGCAGTGAAGGGTGCTGCAGATGGCAGAGTAAACAGAGGGATCGTATTCAGTATATTGTACAGGATACTTTGCAGGGTCTTCCGTGAAGGTTGCTGCAGACGGCAGATATAAGCAAAGGAATCATATACAGTACACGATACTCTCCAGGGTCTTCCATGAAGGTTGTTACACATGGCAGAGATAAGCAAAGGAATCATATACAGTACACGATACTCTCCAGGGTCTTCCATGAAGGTTGTTACACATGGCAGAGAAGCAAAGGAATCATATACATTATT
>JAWQFJ010012012.1:12500-16621 GCA_034096865.1 Theodoxus fluviatilis
GACAGAGAGACCAGACAGAGAGACCAGACAGACAGACCAGACAGACCAGACAGAGAGACCAGACAGAGAGACCAGACAGACAGACCAGACAGAGAGACCAGACAGAGAGACCAGACAGACAGACAGAGAGACCAGACAGACAGACCAGACAGACAGACCAGACAGAGAGACCAGACAGAGAGACCAGACAGACCAGACAGAGAGACCAGACAGAGAGACCAGACAGAGAGACCAGACAGACAGACCAGACAGAGAGACCAGACAGACAGACCAGACAGAGAGACCAGACAGAGAGACAGACAGAGAGACCAGACAGAGACAGACAGACAGACAGAGAGACCAGACAGACAGACCAGACAGAGAGACCAGACAGAGAGACCAGACAGAGAGACCAGACAGAGAGACAGACAGAGAGACCAGACAGAGAGACCAGACAGACAGACCAGACAGAGAGACCAGACAGAGAGACCAGACAGAGAGAGAGACAGAGAGAGCAATATATATAGACAGACAGACAGACAGACAGAGAGAAAGGCAGAAAGAGACAGAGACAGACAGACAGACAGACAGACAGACAGAGAGAGACAGAGAGATAGAGAGAGAGACAGAGACAGAGACAGATACAGAGAGAGACAGTGAGAGAGGTAGAGACAGAGATATAGAGACAGAGAGACAGACATACAGAGAGATAGACAAAGAGAGAAAAAGAGAACGAACGATTGAACGAATAACGAACGAATAAATTCAATAATTAGGCCTCCGGCCCCTTTCAAGTGTAACGTGTCAGTACATGTCAACATATTTCAAGTATACAGTGTCAATGCATTTCAAGCGCACAGTGTCAATACATGCCAATACATTCAAGAGCAAATTATCTAGGAGATATAAGAGCTGTCTCGCTCCGCAGACTCAAGCGCATCTTGTATACGTTTAAATGCCTTATGTAAAACATGCTAGTTGATCTTATGGTCCTCATTTGTTTACTGGACATTAAGGATGTTACCGGTTCATCGACGTTGAAATCTAAAGAAACAGATAAGAAACGGTCCATTAAATCGTGTAATGTAGGACAATAGAGAAGAAAATGAGTCTCCGTATTTTCTCGTTCTCTGCAGAGCGGACACAAATTAAAGCCATCACCTGTCACGTATATGTATTTATGAGTGAACAAATCGGTAATTTCATCCTAAAACGTATACATATCAAAATACTTTTTTATCTATGTCATAGAGGTACTGCTCAGTTCCAAATTATATTTTGAATAGTCTGTAGAAGAAGTATCTACTACTGTTCCTAACTCGCATTTCCAAGTCTGTTTAAAATCTGCTAATGAGTTTTCCTCTGACGTGTCTCAGAAACGCTTTTTCGTTGGCAACCCGCTGGTTTGCCCACACAATTTCAAAATCACATTCTACCAGTATGATCTTTATTTTGGTTGCCCAAAATCTTCAATATTTGATGTGCACAACATCATCTGATATACTCTACAGGGTAACCTACTTTCGTCCATTTTCAAATTTTTAAGCCAGTACTTGACACTGCGTAATTTGGCATTGACAGACAGAGGAAAACGACCAGTGTCCCCATAGACCATACCATTAGGGGTTCGTGAAGAAACAGTTAAGAAGCTTTTCAGAGCATGTAGATGTACACTTTCTACGGTGCGACAATAATCCATTCCCCAGATTTCAGCCCCATTCAAAAGAATCTTTTGGATTTGTGCATCAAACAGTTTAAAATAAACATACAGTGTTACCTGTAAAATTCTTCTCAATGACCTAGTCAGAAGTAAAAGAGCAGCTCTCGCTCTACAGGCCAACGCATTTTGAGTCTCTATTGAACACAACTTTGTAGATAGTATATTGCCAAGATACTTGTATCCGCTTACTACTTTCAATTGTACATCACCTTGATACCATTTTTCATGTCTGGTCAAATGTCCACCCAGTCTGTACACAACTACTTTTCTTTTATCTGTGTTGACCTTCAGGCTAAGTCTATCAGCTGCGCTCTGAAGACAGTACAATTTATTCTGAAGCCCAACTGCTGTGTCCGAAAGCAGAGCTACATCGTCAGCAAAACGGAGAGCAGTTAACTCGGATATATTGGGCTACAGCTGTATGCCATGTTTACTATTTACATAGATCTCTTCAATCAGGGAGCTAATTAGGTAAGAAAATAAGATCCGACTGAGTTTGCAGTCTTGTGTTTGCCCCGAGGAGCACTCGAAGATGTCCGTTTGACCTTCCATCCCCCGTACGCAGTATTGTACCGATCTGTATACGGCTATCAAATGATGTAAGATTTCCCCTGATATTCCACTTTTTTTCTCTCAAAATTTTCACACTATCAAAAGCTTTTCTAAAATCTACATATCCAATATAAAGTTTTCTGTGCTTACACAAATTTTGTCAATAATACCATATAGAACAAAAATGATGTCAACTGTTCCATACCCTTTTCTAAAGCCCGCCTGTACCTCCCGAATAAGATCATGCTGATCTGCCCAACTCTGTAGCCAACAGCAAATAATGTGGGTAAATACCTTGCTGAAGGTGCTAGATAAAGCAATACCTCTATAATTATCAGGATTGTCACTCGGTCCACGTTTATGAATCGGTACAATAATAGACTCTGACCAAACATCAGGAAACGCACGGTAATAAAAAATAGCATTGAACAGGTACAATAAAGGAGGTAACAACAAATGTTCAGCTGGTTTTAACAGTTCAGCTATGACATCATATGTTCCTGCAGATGCCCCGGCTTTTATATACTTTAGAGCGTTTGCTATCTCAGTCATTGCAATGGGCGAGTTAACTCGCTGTTGTCAAAGTAGCTGACATTTTCAGATTGCAGGTAACCATCGAGATCGAACGATGGCAAGCAAGAAAAGATAATCTTAAAGTGATCATATAATGTTGAGAGAGAGAGAGAGAGAGAGAGAGAGAGAGAGAGAGAGAGGTGGAGGATGGGAGACAAACGCACAGACGGACAGGCAGCCATGCAGGCAGGCAGGCAGCTATGCAGTCAGGCAGCCATGCAGGCAGGCAGGCAGATAAACAGGCACAGCCATGCAGTTAGCCAGAGCGTACATGCATCTATGCCTGTGCACATGTACATTTTCGTGTTAATTTGTCTTGCGAGAGAGAGAGAGAGAGAGAGAGAGAGCAGAGAGGAGAGGGAAGAGATGAGAGAGAGAGACACGAGAGAGATGAGAGAGAGAGAGAGAGCGCCCTGGGGTAACGGCCGTGCCGCACCGGTGGGGTGGGAGCAAATACAGAAATTAGCCCGAAGTTTATATTTCTAGACCTACTTTACTTGGATAATGAAGCTGGAATATCTGTTTACGGTAATGATTGTCTGGTAAAAACTATGTTTCCCTTCCACCGCGAGGCTTACCTTACCATTACCAGAGCACTGTAGCTGCGTTTCGTATTTTAGTCGGTTCTCGGGGGGGGGGGGGGGGGGGGGGGGGGGGATGGGTGAGGGGGTAGGGGTGGTGGTGGAGGGAATTCGATACGAAATGCGTCTTCCGACGCTGAGCACTTCCAACCGAAACTACAACACGCTCTACAGAATAGATCACATAATCTGGTCAAAGGTCATTGGCTAATCTGAACCCCAGGGGCGGGTTTGAAAATGCAAAGATCTCGGTAGATCTACGCAGATCTCGCCGAATGGGCAGTTTCATTCTTTGCTTGCTATCGAGCCAATCGTAGACGAGCGTAGATTGAGCGAGGCAGCTTGAGAGGTGCCTAGCTTTTAAGATTCAAGATGGCGGACAGCAAAAGTTCGGCGTGGATGCGTTGACCTGCATTCGATGTGTAAACGGTAGGAGGTTTCACGATCTATTAATGCATTCAACATACACCTTTGATAAATTAATGCTGTGCATGGCTTATATTTTCTTTGGATGGGTTGCTAGTATCTCGAAATAGAGCGTTTTCTGAGTGAACCGGCAACACGTCGGCCATTGAAATGTGGCTAGTGCACCTGTTGTCGTGACGTCTACGCATGCGCATTACTTCGTCACGTTGGGTAGTTTCTTTTTTAGCTAGCTCTTACTGCGAAGCAAGATCTTGCGACCAAGATCGACTACCTATTTTGAAACCCGCCCC